>ML663560.1:16230544-16243297 GCA_007570785.1 Antilocapra americana
AACTGAAATATAGGGAGGAATAGAGGGAGCCAGAGAGACACACACACAAAGAAACAAGGGGAATTGAGTAGAAGCAATATTTGAAATATATTGCACTGGCAACCAGCTCAGTTCTCTGGCTGAATGAGGGCAAGACAACAGTCTAAAGCCAAGGTGTGACCCTAACACCATGCATGCGCTCATAGCTAGACCCTCCAACTGTGCACTCAAATCCCACCAGCCTGACACCTGTCAGCAGGCTCCATTGCAGTGTGCATGCCCAGGAGAAGAGAGTGCAGCCATGGAAGAGCACACAGAGAGATAGGGTCCCCCAGGCTGCCAGGGAGCCCTTCTATGACCCAGTCCCTTGCTGCCTTCTTGGGTCCCCACCACCGTGTGTGTCTATAACTGGCACCTTCTCTACACAGGCTAGACCTGTGTGCTTCCCAGGTGGCACAGTGATGAAGAATCTGCCTGCCAATGCAAGAAACTTGGGTTCAATTCCTGGGTCGGGAAGATCCCCTGGAGAGGGAAAGGGCAACCCACTCCAGTATTCTTGCCTGGAAAATTGCATGGAAAGAGGAGCCTGGCATGCTACAGTTCAGGGACTTGCGAAGAACTGGACATGATTGAGCACAGTACAACTACATAAACTAAACTTGGTACCAAAAAAAAAAAAAAAAGATATATATCCAAAAGTCCTGTATTTGCGAAAGTAACAGATTCCATATTGTAAAATCTTTCTACAAAGAAAACGGCAACCTTCAAATGGCAGCTCTACCACAGAGCTAGGAAGAGAAGGACTGAAAGCAGGAAGGAAGGGTAATACAGAGTCTGAGGCTGACATGGTTCTTGATCCAGTCTTCCCTCCTGCAATCCTTGCATCTTCATCCCTTCACCGTTCTGAACCTCAGTCTTTTTCAACCTGTGAAGCTCCTCCCAAATCTTTCTCCTGAACCCCCTGAAATCTACTCTTATTTCATACAAGCTCCTCTACATCCTTCTGAGCCTTTTCTTTCTACCTCTGTATTTCTCCCAAACATACTTCATCACTTTGAATAATCCACTACTGAAGCTGAAATTTCTCATACACACCTGACACCTAGAATTGAGAGAAATCAACTCCAAAAGTTCAATTTCAACGAAAATAATGGAAAGACCTACTACCCTAATCTTATCTCTGCTGCATCACCACCACTTTGACTTACCTTCATACCAGTAAAGCATTTCCTGAAAATGTAGAAAAGAGACACCAGTAGCAGGAAACTGATGACAAAGATTAATAGAAGAAAACTGAAAGTGTTCATAAAAGCTTGAGAACCTAGGTTATAGCAATGGTAAACAGGGCTTCCCTGGTGGTTCAAATGGTAAGAGTCTGCCTGCAGTGCAGGAGACTCGGGTTTGATTCCTAGATTGAGGACGGAATGGCAACCCACATCAGTATTCTTGGCTGGAAAATCCCATGGACAGAGGAGCCTGGCAGGTTAGAAGTCATGGGGTGACAAAGAGTCAGAAAGAACTTGGAGACTAAACCACTGCTGCCACCAAGCAGGACGTACAAGACCAGTCAAAGTTTAAATGCCAGAGCACACTTAATCTGTTTATTCTTAAGTGTGTCCAAACTGGAATTAATATCAATATATCAATTTTCTAAATATGATAATATTAGAAGCTCCAAAATCACACAAAGTTTCGAGAAAACACACTCCCTTTTTATTTAGATGCTGATTCATCAAAAGGTAGGGCCTCCTGTAGGGTTTTATAACTTCATCTGCAATTCGAACCATAATTAAGACATTATGACAGTAAGGAATGTTACTGGAAGAGTGACTTATTAGAAAGACTGATGCTGGGAAAGACTGAGGGCAGAAGGAGAAGGGGGCGGCAGAGAATTAGGTGGCTGGAGAGCATCACCAACACGATGGACGTTAGTTTGAGCAAATTCTGGGAGATAGTGGAGGACAGGGAAGCCTGGTGTGATGCAACTCATAATACTGCAAAGATTTGTACATGAAATAGCAACTGAACAACAACAACTGGAAATGCCAAAAGACATGTTTTCTTGAAACAATAACTCCTAACTGAAATTCAAATGCCTCTTAAAATAATTATTTTAATAATAATATTGTAATAAAGAAGTGAATGAAAATCTTTAAGGACATCAACAGGTATGTGGCATAGACTGTGGTCAGGATTTCACAGATGTATACTGATCACCCCATTCATCAAGTTATATTAACTACATATAGCTTTTTTTATGTCAGTCATATCTCAATAAAGTACTTGTAAAAAAGGAAAGAAGTGTTTTCTTTGGGACCTCAAGAATATCATCAAAGATCTGCTAAAGGTGAGATTGGAAAAGATAATTTTCCAGTTATTTTCCCCAACAAAACACAGAGAACTGATTGAGTGTGGCTGCTAGGGACCTACTGCAGGTATCCTCAGGGTGAACCTTTAAACCAAACGCAGATATATAGAATAGACTCGTGGACTCTATGGATGAAGGTAAGGGTGGGATGATATGGGAGAATGGCATTGAAACACGTTAATTATCATATGTCTAATCAATCGCCAGCCCAGGAGTGATGCTCGGGGCTGGTGCATGGAGATTTCCCGGGGGGAGGGAGGAGGGAGGGAGGAGGGAGGGGGGTTCTGGAGGGGGAGCATATGTAAACCCATGGTGATATGGCATTGTATGGCAAAAACAATAATAATAATAATAATAATAATAATAATAAAAAACCCCCTATCATCAAGTTGAGTGACCCTTTCCTAAGACCCAACCACATGTTTTAGGGAACTTGTGATATATGATAATATTTTCCTCAATTCCAGCTATTCTGCTGGGATTAATGTCCTGGAGAATTCATCAAACATTCTGTTAACAACTGGGAACATCTCTGGCAAACTCTGTGACCACCCAATCACATTCTAGTTTTAACCTTAGTGCAGGTGAAATAGACATAGTCAAGATTTAGCCCATTTTATGTGTCATTTCTTGCTTCTTACCCTCAATGCCCTTAGGTTTGCTCCAACTTCGTGCTGTAAATTTAAAACTTTCGGTTTTCCTGCAGTCTCAACAACCCCACAAATAGGATGTGACCTCCCCACCCAGGTGAGCAGGTGCACCTGTGTAAGGAGATTAGCCTCTGCCACAAATCCCCCTTCTTGCCCTCTCCTGTGACCTAGTGATATTTGAACACACCCATGAAATCTCCCTTTTCCTAGTATAACTCCACCCTGACCCCCAGTATTGTCACTTCTCCATGGGTATCTTCACACCCCATATTGAGTCCCCACTGCTAGGTGGATCCTGGTCTGTTGGCCCCTCTCCCTCTTATGGCCTCTGTCTCTCTAGGGCCAGTGCATATAATACGCTTTGCCTGCTTCTCTCCTATATACCATCCTGTAGCTGCACTTGTCTGACCATCTCATGAAAGAATACAAAAAGCTAACTTGATGAAACTAATCGAGGTCCAACCTGACAGTTGTACATGTATGAAACATTTGAGCTCACCTCCCTGCCTCCTATGAGACACATCACAGAGACTGGAGGGACCAGTGACTATGGATCTGGAGACTTTCTGTCCAGGGCCGGGTTAGTTCAGTTGAGTCACTCAGTCGTGTCCTACTCTTTGTGACCCCATGGACTGCAGCACGCCAGGCCTCCTTGTACATCACCTACTCCTGGACTTTACTCAAACTCATGTCCATTAAGTCGGTGATGCCATCCAACCATCTCATCCTCTGTTGTCCCTTTCTCCTCCCGCCTTCAATCTTTCCCAGCATCAGGATCTTTTCCAGTGAGTCAGTTCTTCACATCAGATGGCTAAAGTATTGGAGCTTCAGCTTCAACATCAGTCCTTCCAATGAATATTCAGGACTGACTTCCTTTAGGATGGACTGGTTGGATCTCCTTGCAGTCCAAGGGACTCTCAAGAGTCTTCTCCAACACCACAGTTCAAAAGCATCAATTCTGTGCTCAGTTTTCTTTATAGAAAGTTTTGTCCATGGCCAAGTCAGACCTTATGTTCCTTTGAGCACCTAATGTTCAAGAAAGCACTATGTGGCTGAAATCTTCATCCAGGAATGAAGTATAAAGACCACGCTGGTAGTCCAGTGGTTAAGGATAAAGACCACCATCCAAGTAAGTTCTAAACTCTGTGATCCATATTCTCATAGCTATTCTGTGAATAAGACTGAGGCTTTATCTGTTGGGAATCCCTCCCAGACCACAGGGCTTACCTGAGCAGACTGCTCCTGCATCCTTGTCATGGGATTTGCCCTCAAGGCGATGATCTTTAACAGGAGGATAACTACACTCCGTGATAGCTGACTCTGGACCTTTGCAATAAATATATCGAAACCAAATGGGGCCAATCCCTGGTCCAAAATGAGCCCCCTTGGGAGCATCAGTGGCACCTCCACATCCAAGCTGTCTGCATACCACAGCTGCCTCCTCCATGCTCCAGTTCAGATCATTCACTGTGCCCCATTCTCCTTGGTGCTTCACTTCCACTCTCCCCTCACAGCTGTGGGCTCCGTCCTGCAGCCTCAGCTCCAGAGCTGCAAGAGAGACACAGGACATAGGAGAGATTCTGGAGACTTGCATCAGTGGTATGCTGGTAAGTATTAAAGGATGACTATTCTCTGGAAAAATCACTGTGAATAGAAAGTGTTGACATCTGTGGTGTAAACATTCCCACCGTGGCCTACTCTAAGCTCCCAATGTGCTATCACTGAACCTGGAGCAGGAAGGGAGGCACCAGGTATTTCTCAGGAGCCTGTAGAACCAGCTCCAGGGACACCACCGAGGACAGGGCTTCAGAGACTCTGAATGCTGCCCTCCCTGTAGAAGTGCCCAAGGCTACGAGGGCCCAGCTTCCTCATCATCTCAGTTACAGCTCATGGCCCAGGATCCAGGGAGGAATCCTCCCTCTCCTTCCCTGTCCACAGGGAGCATCTCATCCAGCTTAGGAACAAAAGACTGTGCTAACAGGCTCTAAAGTATACAAGTTGTTTCTGTCACCTGGTGTTCATGTCCTTGTGTAATCTCCATACTTGGGTGTGTCTAGTAACATAAGTCTAACAAATGGAATTTGGCAAAAGTGATGAGATGTCACTTAAGAGATTAGGTTTTAAGACAATTCTGGTTTCTCCTGGTGACCTATCCTGCTCTCTCTGTCTTGATGAAGCCAGTTGCCACGTTATGAGCTATGTATGGAGAGACCCACATGATAGGGAATCAAGGGAGACCTCTAGCTCATGGCAGAAAGGGACTGGTGCTCTCAGTTAAACAGTCCACCAAGGTCCGAATGCTGCCAACATCTGGGTGAGTATGTTTGGGCAATATCCACTCCTAGATGAACCTTTTAATAAATGCAGGCACATATGTGATGTGATACATACCATATGTGATACATACCATATGTGTGTCTATAACCAGTCCCTGACCTATATGGGAACCTGTACCTGGCCTCTCAATGCCAACTGGGTGCACACTTCGGACACTGACTCTAGCCACTGCCACTGCCTGCCATGGTCCCTAGCCACTGGACCTGGGGGTACTAGCACACTAACAATCTTCACAGCCACTTCGCATCTCCTGCAATGCTTGCCAAAGTCCTCAGAGTCGTCAGAGCACCTGAATTTACTATACATCATTCAGTCAGATAATCAGTTAGAAACAGGGGATTTGAAGAATCTAATAAACAAATAGACTCAACAGACATCTACAGAACATTTTATCCAATAGCAGCAGAATACATATTCTTCTCAAATACACACAGAACGTTTTCTAGGATAGATCATATTAAACAACAAAACAAGTCTTAACAAATCCAAGAATATAGAAATATTATCAAATACATTTTCTGAGTACAGCTATTTGAAATTTAAAATCAACAATAGGAGGAAGCTGGCAAAATCACAAATATTTGGAAATTCAACAACAAGCTCCTGGACAGCCAATGATAAAAAAGAAATCCAAAGGCATATTAAAAATATTCTGAGATAAATAAAAGTAGAAACACACATTTCAATACTATAGACTGCATCCAAAGCAGTTATAAGAGGGAAATTTAGAGTGATAAATGTATACTTAAGAAAAAAAGAAAATCTCAAATAGACAACCTAATATTACACATCAAAGAACTAAGAGAGAAGAACAAAGTAAACCAACCTCTAGCAAAGGAAGGAAAAAACAAAGATTAGGGCATAAACAAATGAAATAGAATATAGGAAAGTGATAGAAAAGATTAACAGAGGTCATTCTTGAAAAAAAAACAAAAATGACAAACTTTAAGCTATACTAACCAAGAAAATAAATGAGAAGATTCAAATAAATAAAATCGGATAGGAAACAGGGAACATTAAAACTGATACAACAGAATACAATGCATAAGAGACTACTATGGAAAATTATAGGCCAACAATTTGGATAATCTAGAAAAAATAATTCAGAAATTTTCACTGGACAATTTTATTAAATATTTATACAAGAAAAACATCTGTTCTTCTTAAATTCTTCTAAAAATTGAGGAATGAGCATGGTGCAAATCATTTTACATGGCCTGCATTACCCTGATATCAAAGCTATGTAAAAACACTACAAGAAAGAAAAATTACAAGCCAATGTCCCTAATTAATATAAATGCCAATATTCTTAAAAAATTTAACCAAGTGAATTCAACAACACATGAAAAAGATTATATACTGTGAGCAAGTGGAGTTAATCTCTAGGATACAAAGGTAGTTCAGCATGTATAAATCAATAAATGTTATACACCACATTAATACAATGAAAGATAAAAATCATAAGACCATCTCAATAAATGTAGAAAAGATGTTTGACAAAATCCAACACTCTTAAATATTCTAACTCTCAGAAACTGGATATAGAAGGAACATTTCTCAATATAATATAAATCATATATGAGAAGCCCATAGTTAATATCAAACTCAATGTTCCTCTAAGATCAGGAATAACATAAGCATATCCTCTGTTACCAGTCTTAATCCACATAGTACTGGAAGTCCCAGCCAAAGCAATTAAGCAAAAGAAATAAAATTATCCAAAGAGAAAAAGAAAAAGAAAATTTTCTCCATTTGCAGAAGACATGATATTATATATAGAAAATTCTAATAGTATACCACTAAAAACAACTGTTAAAAGTAATAAATTCAATAAAGTCACAGGAGACAAAATCAATCTACAGAAATTGGTTGTATTTCTACACACTAACAAGGAAACATCTGGAAAAAAAGGACACAGTCTCATTAAAACTGCATAAGAAGCCATACAATATTAAGAATAAATTTAACCAAAAAGATGAAAGAGCTATACACTCAGATAGATTAAAACTAATGAGAGACATTGAAGAAGACACTAACAAAATGGAAAGAGAGCCCATGTTCATAGATTGGAAGAATTAATACTGTTTAAATGTCTATACTACCCAAAGTCATCTATAGATTCAAAGCAATTTCAATAGCATTTTTCACAGAAATAGAAAAAATCTTAAAATTTGTGTCAAGCCACAAAACCTCAAATAGCCAAAGCAATCTTAGAGTGAAAAAGAGAAAGTAATAGCAAAACTGGAGGTGACTTGCCTGGTGGTCCAGTGGTTAAGAATCTGCCTACCAATAGAGGGGACACAGTTTCAATCTTGGGCCCAAGAAGATCCCACATTCCACAGAGTAACAAAGCTTGTGTACCTAGATCCGTGCTCTTCAACAAGATAAGGCATTGCAGTGAGCAGACTGAGCACCACAGCGAAGGGCAGTCCCAACTTCTGCAGCTAGAGAAAGCCAGTGGGAAGAAACCAGGACCCAGTGAAGCAAAAATCAAAATAAAACAAAAACAAATAAAAAGCAAACAAAGCTGGAGAGACTTCCCTGGGGGTCCAGGGGTTAAGACTTTGCCTTCTGATGGAGAGGGTGCCCGTTGAATCCCTGGTCAGAGAGCTAAGATCTCAAATGCTTTGTGGCCAAAATAATAATAATAATAAAGCAAAAATAAAACAGAAGCAATACTGTAGCAAATCCAATAAAGACTTTAAAATGCTCACACCATCAGGGGACTTCCCTGGTGGTCCAGTGGTTAAGAATCCACCTTCCGGGAAGTTGGCTGTGGCACAGAGGCAAGTTGGAATCTGTCTGAAAAGCCTGAAAAGTTTTTCTGTGTTATGGACAACAATGGACATCCAGAATGTTCAGCCCCCTATGCAGCAGCAAATGATATATATCTGTGGAGAATGTCACACAGAAAATGAAATAAAACCAAGGGATCCAATCTGATGCAGAGAGTGTGGACGCAGAATAATGTACAAGAGAAGGACTGAAAGACTGGTGGTTTTAGATGCTTGGTGAAACATGAAGTTCAGAGGAATATCTTCATTTGGATTTGGATTTGCTGTTAATGTTGTATAAATTTTGATTAGTGTACTCTACAAATACAACTATATATATGATTTTATTTTAAAAACCTTACTGTATTTAGATATCTATTAATGGCTTATATAAAAATATTATTTTTTGTTCAAAAAAAAAAAGAATCTGCCTTTCAATGCAGGGGTCTCGAGTTCAATCCCTAGTTGGGGAACTAAGATCCCACATGGCAGCTAAGGCCATGCACTACAACTACTGAGCCCTCTGTGCACTCAAGCTTGTGCCTCACAACTAGAGAGAAGCCCGTCTGCTGCAAGTGGAGAAGCTCATGCTGCAACAGATGCCACATGTTACAACTAGGAGTTCACATGGCATAAGTAACACGGCATGTTGCAACTGAAGAATCGCATGCTGCATAAAGATCACATATCACATGTACTGCAGGCAAGACCTGCTGCAGCCAAACACATAAAAACAAACATTATGGCAACGGTATGAAAATAGACGTGTCAGGCAATTAACAGAACTGAGACCCCCAAAATAAACCTGTGCATGGACAGTCAATGAATGTTTGACAAGGGAGGCAAGAACGCGCAGTGAGGCAAGGATGGTCTTTTCAGTAAATGCTGTTAGGAAAACTGGATATTTACATGCAAAAGAATGAAACTAGATCCCTATCTTAGTACCACAGAAAAAAACTGACTCAAAATAGATCAAAGACATAAATCTATTTAAGACCACAAACTAAACCACAAACTCCTAGAAGAAAATGTAGGGGAAAGCTCCTGGATATGGATATTAGCAATGAATTTTTGGGTATGACAGCGGAAGCACAAGCAACAAAATGTTAATGACCACATTAACATCAACTCAAAAAACTCCTGTAGAACAGAAGAAACAGTACACAAAATGAAACGACAATGTACAGAATGGATAAAAAGAACTTACAAATCATGTATCTCATGAGGGGTTAATATCAGAAATATATAAGGAACACATATGACTGAATGCCTAATAATAATAATTAAGTCTCCAGGGATTAAGAGTGCTCCCTATAGAGTCACAGCAGATCCTGGGAGGGGAAAAGACCATCCCAGGCGCCCAGCACATCAGGAAATGTCACGGGACCGGAGCAGGGACTCAGGAACTTATACACCTGGGGCTGCACATCAACTGATCTCTTCAGACAAGAGGTCTCCTCTCCTGGCTGTGGGCTCCCCCTCTTCCACAATGGACACCTGGTGGGAAGAGGCGAGGCCAGCAGGCAGAGCCTCTCACAGAGCCAGTGCTGGACAGACATGGCATCAAGCAGAGGGGAGCCTGGGGGATGGGGAGAGAGGAGCCAAAGAGAGGCAGGCAGGTTCCCCATTATCTCTGATCTGGTTACATGTAGTGGACATGACACCCAGCCCTGTGGGACCCTGTGTGCTTCACAGACCAGCGGACTCAGTCCCTGCTCAGCAGCCTCATTCCTGTCACAGAGACAGGATCCACACACCCTCACACTGTCTCTCTCTCACACACACACACCCTCACACACACACACGTGCATGCCCTCACTCACCCTCACAAACACTCTCACACACATACACACACCCTCACTCACCCTCACACACACACACACCTTGACACACCACACACACACACACACACACACACACACACACACACAGAGCCTACAGGAACACAGACACAGGAAACACGGGGACCCAGGGGCAGGGCTCACACACCAGGCACATGGAGTGAGTGGGAACAGCCCAGAGTCCCAGCTGAGGTCAGTCCCTGGACCTTCCACACATTGGGAGCCACTGGGACTCTAGAAGCTCCCTGAGACCAAAGAAGACAGTGGAGGGACTCAGGCTGACCCAGCTCAGTCCAGACCAAACCCCTCTGCTCTGTAAAATCTGTCGCTATGACCAGTGGACCCCCCACAGGAGACAGACCAGTATTCACAGTCGGTGTGGCTCCTTTTTGGTCAAAAAACACTGAAGCTCAGCTTCGGAACTCCAGACACTTTTCCCTTCATCAAGGCGTCCACTCCCTGCTGTGGACCCAGGACAGTGGGACAGCCCTTACCGTGGCCACCCACCACAGTGCTGAGGAGGAGGACACAGAGTCCCCGGAGGGAGAGGTGTCTGCTCAGAGCCATCCTGACTCCATGTCCTCAGGGTCACAGTCCCAGCTGCAGGATCAGCCTGTGAGGAGGCGTCAGGGTGCTGACCGGGGTCCCCTACATCCTCCCTCCTGAGAGCCAATAGCGACACCTTTCACCATTTCAGGCACTATCGGAGGCTGCATCTGCCCCTTTCTGAAGCTCAAACACCAATGAGCTTCTGCATCTTCAACATCTCCTTATATGAGCAACACGGTCCTTTGACCTTCTGCTTCTGTGGTCCTGAGAGCCCCATGACAGGGGTTGGCACAGGAAAGTTGCCTCAGAGAGCGTGAGTGGTTTTTCTCCCCGATCACTCTGGCCAATCACTACAGACTGTGAGATCTCACAGGGTCAGGGTGTGGGATTGGTTGGCCTGTAGAGAATATCTCTGGTGGAATCAAGCATTCATCTTCCCCTGGACTGAGTTCAGGGCCAAAGCAGAGAAGTCCAAGAAGGCTTGAAATATGAGAGTAATTGTCAGGCCTGAGGACAGGAGCACAGGAATTCACAGGTGAGCTTGGAGAGGTGAGGTGGAAACCATCCATCAAGTTGCAGGGATGAGATTGTTGGTCTTTCCTCCTTTCTCAGAATGATTTGGAGACAGGACCCTGGAGCACATGGGGGTCATAATAACAAGAGACTTTGACAGAACCTAATGTTTCCCATCAGGGATTTTTCTTAGCCTCTAAGACCACTCTGTCTGGCAGTCACATTTCACCTGGGCTATACTCGCCTTCTGCAGAGTGAGAAAGGATGCGGTCTTCTGTATTTACAGACCCAATCCTTCCCCTCTGTACAGCCATCCAGAACCAGCAGTCCTTGTCCAACACATGAAGGTATCAGCTTCTACATGGATGCTGCTTGTCTAATAGCATCATATTCCACTTTGTAAGTGTGCAGTTTATAGGATTGCAACAAGGTGATAGAGCTGGGGATGACAAATTCCTGGAAACTAGAGTCACAGATTTTATTTTCTTGAGCTCCAAAAATCACTGCGGATGGTGACTGCAGCCTTGAAATTAAAGGATATTTTCTCCTTAGAAAGAAAGCTTTGACAAACCTAGACAGCATGTTAAAAAGTAGAGATATCACTTTGCCAACAACAGTCTGTACAGTCAAAGCTATGGTTTTTCCAGTAGTCATGTATGGATGTGAGAGTTGGATAAAGAAGTCTGAGGGTTGAAGAATTGATGCTTTTGAATTGTGGTGCTGGAGAAGACTCTTGAGAGTCTCTTAGACTGCAAGGAGGACAAATCAGTCAATCTTAATGGAAATCAACCGTGGATATTCATTGGAAGGACTGATGCTGAAACTGAAGCTCCAATACTTCGGCCACTTGATGTGAAGAACCTGCTCATTGGAAAAGACCCTGATGTTGGGAGATACTGAAGGCAGAGGAGAGAGGGGTGACAGAGGATGAGATGGTTAGATAGCATCACCAAATCAATGGAAATGAGTTTGAGCAAATTCCAGGAGATAGTGAAGGACAGAGAAGCCTTAGTTGCTGCAGTCCATGGGGTTACAAAGAATCAGACATGATGTAAGCAACTGAGTAACAACAAGAGCAAAAGAGTCAAGTAAGATTTAAGTGCTTTTTATTTTTTTAAAGATCACAATAATATTATTTTCATATTTAAACATCTTAGAATAGTCTATTGATGAAGACAACAGAGTCATTGTTTGAATTATAAAGAAACTAATTAAAATAGAAATGTAGGTAGACACTTAAGAAATAGATCAACCCTGAATATACATTGGAAGGACCGATGCGGAAGTTGAAGCTCCAATACTTTGGCCACCTGATGTGAAGAGAGGACTTATTGGAAAAGTCCCTGATGCTGGGAAAGCTTGAGGGCAAGAGGAGAAGGGGGTGGCAGATGAGATTGTTAGATAATCTCATTGACTCAATGGACATGAGTTTGAGCAAACTCCAGGAGATAGTGAAGGGTGGGGAAGCCTACTGTACTGCAGCATATGGGGTTACAAAGAGTTAGACATGGCTTAGTGACTGAGCAACCACGAAGAAATAGATTAAGGAGATTGGATGATGGATTGATGATGATGATGGCAGTGGTGGACTAATAGATTAATAAGTTGATATAGAGACACAGTACGTATATATAAGGGGATTTTTAGACATGCTAAATCCCTTTCCCTTTATTGCATTTCAACTAGTCCCCAAATGAGGTTTCAGGGAGAGAGTGATTGCTGCTACAGGAAATAAGGAGAAG
>ML663561.1:0-20907 GCA_007570785.1 Antilocapra americana
TGTGCTTTTGCTAATGGGATCATAGTTCCCAGGTCAGGGATTGACCCTGGACCCATGACAGTGAAAGCCCAGAGATTTAACCCCTGGATTATGTAGTTTTATTAATACAATTTATACATTTAATGTGGATAAGTACACATAAAGTGTCAATTTGTCAATTTCTCCACAGCCTTGCCAACACTTAAGTGTCTTTAAAAAAAAAAACAGTCATTCTCTGACATGTGTGAGATGATATCTCTTTGTGGTTTTAATTTACATTTCTCTGATGATTGACGTTAAGCATTTTTTCACATACCTATTGCCATTTGTATGTCTTCTTTAGAGAAATGTCTATTCAAGCCCTTGGCCAACTTTTTAATTAAGTTATTAGGTTTTAAGTTTGTTGGGTTTTTTTGTCTCTTAAGTTGTAGGAGTTCCTTACTATTTTTGGAAATTAATACCTTATATAATTTGTGCTAGATTGCTTGTTCACTCTGTTGATCTTTCATTTGGTTTGTGGAAGCTTTTTAGTTTGATATATTCCCACTTGTCTATTTTTGCTTCATTGCCTGTACTTTTTATGTCATATCCATGAACTCATGAAACAATGTGCTTTTATTTTGTGATGGAGCTAAGATATCACATATCTGAAATGTAATTCCTATCTGGTGATGATGTTACATCATCACACATAGTAAAACAAATTCAGATAAATAAATAAATTTGAAATTAGGTTTTGAATATTCTTTAGTGGAACTGTAAAATTGTTTGCAGAAAATAAAACTTGATTCAATGTTATTTTGAGATAAAGAATGGAGTTTGAAACATTGCAGTAAAGGCAGAAGTCAAAAAAGTAAAACATTACAGATTTGATCACATAACTCTCCCCATACACATATACAACCTTAAAAATATATGTAAAATATGGAGAAAATCTTACAAAAATATTTAAGTAAAACAATAAGTGATGTTTGTTTATAAAGAGTTCTTATGAATAAATAAGAAATTTTAAAACATTCTAGAGAAAAAATATTGTCATGAAAGATACCTTAAGACAGTAATATAAGAAAGAAGACAATATTTTTGTATATAGTGTTTGTGAGTGTCGCTCAGTCATGTCCAACTCTTTGCAACCCCATGGAATATAGAGTCCATGGAATTTTCCAGGCAAGAATACTGGAGTGGGTAGCCATTCCCTTCTCCAGGAGGTCTTCCCAACCCAGGGATCAAACCCAGGTCTCCCACATTGCAGGCAGATTCTTTATCAGCTGAGTCACAAGGGAAGCCCAAGAATACTGTAGTAAGTAGCCTATCCTTCTCCAGCAGATTTTCCAGGCTCAGGAATCAAACCAGGGTCTCCTGCATGGCAGGCAGATTCTTTACCAGTTGACCTACCAGGGAAGCCCTTACGTGGCTAAAAAAACATGATGCATTCTCTTACGTCAAGACTATGAAGAAAATAATACTCTTCTAAAATTAATTATTTATTTGATTGTTCTGGGTCTTAGTTGCAGCATGCAAATTCTTACTTGTGGGATCATAAGAAAAAAAATGGTAACTGCATGTGGTGATGGATATTACTGTACATGTGATGATGATTTACTAATATGTACAAATACATAAACACTATGTTGTACACTTAGAACTAATATAATGTTATGGGAATTACATCTCAGTTAAAAATTTTAACAAACAAGGTTGGAATATGTGGATTAAATTAGTTTCATTCTTATCTCATTTAGGCTTCTCTGGTGGCTCAAACAGTAAAGAATCTGACTGCAGTGTGGGAGACCTGATTTTCATACCTGGGTCAGGATGATCCCCTGGAGAAGGGAATGGCAACCCATTTCAGTATTCTTGCCTGGAGAATCCCATGGACAGAGGAGCCTGGCAGGCTACAGTTCATGTGGTCGCAAAGAATTGGATATGACTGAGCAACAAATATTTTCACTTAATGTCATTTTGTGGACCCAAATTAAACTCATCACTTAGATTTTAAAATTATCAAATCTCACTGCATCCTACAGGGTTGCGACAGACACACAGAGGCAGACAGTAAGTCACCTGCACATGAGATGTAGGCGTCCTTCTCTGGAGAGCAGGAAGTGTAATTCCAGGGATCAGAAGGACACTGCCAGAGAGAGGTGTCAGTTTTCCGACAGTGGATTCCATCCACCCACCGGGGTCTAGAATCTTCTCTAAGAGCAACAGAAGAGTTGAGGGTTCCACTGTCCCCACAGCCAAGCTGGCTGCAGATCATGGACACAGTGATGTCTTCCATGGGGCTGCGGCAGACACTGCCCCAGGTCCCGTTGTAGAAAACTTCCAGCCACCCCGCACACTGCTGGTCCTCGCTCACCATCCTGAGGGCCAGGAACTCTAAGATTGAAAGGGAGGAGACAGGACACAGTGAAAACTTCGCTGGATGTTCTAGGTTTCCCTTTCTTCTAGAAAGGGTGAGCATTCATCTCTGACCTTGTTCAAGAGATACTCACTAGATGACAAGACTGGCATCTCTTCCCTTTTAACTGACTTCATCCATTTGTGTTTGTCCTTCTATTTCTACCACAATGATGTAGGGGTTGTGAACTGAGAGGAAGACCAAACTGCATGGGCATCAGTCAGACAGGGGCAACTGAACCCTGCTTCCTGACAAGATCTTTGAAGAATATGTTAAAGGGATGTGATGTGGATATTAGGGAGATAGGGATAATAATTAATCCAAAAATGCCCACCTTCCAATCTCTGTGCAACCTGTGGATATGTTACCGTATCTGACAAGAGAGATTTACAGATGTGATTAAGGTAAGGACCTTGGATGGTGAGATTAAGCTAGAATATTGTATTAACAATATGAGCCCAGGTTAATCACATCCTTAGATCCACTATCCTTAAACGTGGAATACTTTTCTTAACTCTGGCTAGAGAGAGAGATGTGACTCTGGATAATGGTTGGAGGCCTGCAGAACTGTTGGTCTGATATTGGATAAAGGCAGCTGTGAAGGGAGGAATGTAGGTGGTTTGGAGAAGTTTGAAAGGGCAAGAAACAGGTTTTCCCCTTCAGCCACTAAAGTGATGCAGCCCTGCTGAAGTCTTGATCCTAGTCCAGTGAGATCCCTGCTGGACATCTAAGCTAGAGAAGAGTAAGGTAATAAATATATGCTGTTTTAAACCACTAATTGGTAAATTGTTAGGGAAGCAAACGGAAACTAGTAATGTGGGTTTAAAATTTTTGTATGTAACTGGAGAGCCCTGCTTTCAAGAAAAAGTAAGAAACGGCTCTGCCACAAAACAATGCTGAAAAGAAAGGATAAGATCGTCAGCTGCTGCAGGAGGCAGTAAAAGCACCTAGTCTTCACATCTGCTGGAAAGACAGGCTTCATGGAGGAAGCCTCCTTGGGTCCTTTCAGCATCTCTCCCTCAGGACTCAGATCCCCGTCCTCCAGGGCTCCACCCCTCCCCCAGCCTGTGGACAATGTGCAGCGCAGACCTGAGCAGATGACCCCCGCGTCCTGCTTGTGTCTGCAGTCGTGCCGCCCCCAGCCCCGGGAAGGGCACTTCCACACGTGGGACTCCTTTCCTGTGCAGTTCAGGTCGTCCAGCCAGATGGGCCCTGATCCCGTCCCAAAGAGAGCAGATCTTGTGGCATTGAGGGCGTCTCCACAGCCCAGCTGCCTGCACACCACACGGGCATCGTCCAGGTCCCAGCCGTCATCACAGATGGTGCCCCAGGAGCCCTGGTCAAGGATCTCCACTCTCCCGGCGCAGGGACCGCCCCCGTCCACCAGGCGGAGCTGTCTGCTGTCTGAGGAGAGAGAAATGGCACAATGGGGCGGTGACCCCAGGGGTTGAGAAGGGTCTTCCGTCCTGTGGGACCTCACCTGAGCAGTAGGGGGCGCTCTCCTCAGAGGCCGCAGAGCCTGCTGGTTCAGACACGGAGTCGTTGCACTGCGGGAGCACCTGGGTGTGATTTCCTGCAGAAACAGCAATGATCAGAAGTCTGGAAGCGTTGAAGAACAGGAAACTGAGTTAAGGAAAATAATGACCTAGTGATGGAGTCTAAGATGAAAGCTGTGACCCAGCAGTAAAGTTATACGAGAGCTCTGCTTCTGACAGTACCACAATTTCTGTTTTAACCCAAGTGTTGCTGTAAGAATGAGTTAAGTAAGTTGTTGTATTTCTAAATTTATCCTGGTGCTCTGCTTAGTCTCTCAGTCGTGTCCGACTCTTTGTAACCTATTGGACTATAGCCCACCCGTATCCTCTGCCCATAGGATTTTTCAGACAAGAATACTGGAGTAGGCTGCCATCCCCTCCTCCAGGGGATGTTCCCAACTCAGGGATCAAATTCAGGTCTCCCGCACTGCAGGCAGATACTTTACCATCTGAGCCACCAGGGAAGCCCAAATCTATCCCTAACTAAAAGCAAAACAAAATTCTTTCTGAAGGATTTCTACAATTTCTTCAATGTGTGTCTTTAAAACAAACACTTATATAAAATAGATCTCGTGAAAAATGGAAAGGAAAAAGGAGACATTAGAAAGAATTTCCCAGGGTTTTCAGCTGCTAGAGTTACCTGACGAGAATATATATAGCCACGGTTAAAGTGCCTATGGAATTAATTGACAAAATGTGTATCTTTGCAGAGAAATTATAACAAAAACCAAATACTTCTAGAGCTGAAAACTTGTTAGCAGCAATTAAGAACTAAAGAGTAAGTGTGGCCACACATTTCCTCAGCATAAAGTAGAAATGTCAAAATGCAAAATCAGAGGATATTCTTCAATTAATTGAGGTCACATAGCAAGAGTTCTGGTTATATTGTTGTATGGCGGTTTTTCCAAAAATCTTGGTTCACTTCAGTTCAGTCACTCAGTCATGTCCAACTCTTTATGACCCAATTAACTGCAGCTTGCCAGGCTTCCCTGTTCATCACCAAATCCTAGAGCTTGCTCAAACTCATGTCCATCAAGTCAGTGATGCCATCCAACCAGTTCATCCTCTGTCATCCCCTTCTTCTCCTGCCTTCAGTCTTTCCCAGCATCAGGATCTTTTCCAATGAGTCAGTTCTTCTCATCAGATGGCCAAAGTATTGGAGATTCAGCTCCAGTATCAGGCCTTCCCATGAATATTCAGGACTAATTTCCATTAGGATCCACTGGTTTGATCTCCTTGCAGTTCAGGGGACTCTCAAGAGTCTTCTCCAACACCACAGCTCAAAAGCATCAATTCTTCGGTACTCAACATTCCTTATGGTCCAACTCTTACATCCATACATAACTACTGGAAAAATCACAGCTTTGACTAGATGGACCTTTGTCAGCAAAGTAATGTCACTGCTTTTTAATATGCTGTCTAGGTTGGTCATAGCTTTTCTTCCAAGGAGTAAGCATCATTTAATTTCATGGCTGCAGTCACCATCTGCAGTGATTTTGGAGCCCCCCAAAATAAAGTCTGTCACTGTTTCCACTGTTTCCCCATCTATTTGCTATGAAGTGATGGGACCGGATACCATGATCTTTGTTTTTGAATGTTGAGTTTTAAGCCACCATTTTCACTCTCCTCTTTTCACTCTCATCAAGAGGCTCTTCAGTTCCTGTTCACTTTCTGCCATAAGGGTGGTGTCTTCAGCATATATATTAATGATATTTCTCCTTACAATCTTGATTTCAGCTTGTGCTTCATCCAGCCCATCATTTCACATGATGTACTCTGCATATAAGTTAAATAAGCAGGGTGACTATATACAGTCTTGACATACTCCTTTCCCAATTTGGAAACAGTCTTTTGTTCCGTGTCCAGTTCTAAATGTTGCTTCTTGACCTGCACACAGATTTATCAGGAGGCAGGTAGGTGGTTTAGTATTTCCATTTCTTTAAGAATTTTCCACAGATTGTTGTGATCCACAAAGTCAAAGGCTTTGGCATAGTCAATAAAGCAGTAGAGGTTTTTCTGGAACTCTCTTGCTTTTTCTGTGAGCCAACAGATGTTGGCAATTTGATCAGTATGAAAAGGTAAAACTTAGTAGCTGAAGAAAAAAATATGAAATTAATTTTGCTAATGACTTTGGGTCAGGAAAAAAATCAATTTGGCAGCCTTTCAGTGGGGTCTTTCAGTGCTGCAATTAGATGTCACCTGGAGCTGAAGTCATTTAAAGACTTGACTAAACTCTGGTTCTGTAAGGAAATTCCCAGAAGTGTCCTAAGGGTAAAGGAACACCACGCCTTCAACTGAATTCAGAAAGAATTTACATATTCAGGAAGAAATAGGGCAGAAAGGGAACAGAGAAGGAAGGACACACACACACACACAAAGATTAAAGCAAAATATTGATACTAACATTTAGAAACCCAGGTAAAGGTCATAAGGGAATTTTTATATTGTTTCCCCAACATTTTCATGTCTAAACATATATCAAAATTTAAAGAATTAAAAGAGAAAAACAAGTGAAAGATAATTCATTGCCAGGACACTTTCACAAAAATACTCATAACATGAAAAATAAAGTACCTAGGAGAAATCCTAGTAGAAGATGTGCAAAATCTCTGAAAGAAATTCAGGATCTAACCAAATGGAGGGATGTATTATGTCAATGATTTGGAAAACTCAACATTGTCAATGTCAATCATCCTCAAACTTCTGTGTCTACTCTCAAATTTGTAAATCTAATCTCAATGAAAATACCCTTAAGCTTTTCTTTTGGTGAAAATGACAAACTGATTTCTAAATTCATGCAAAATACAAGCAACCAAGAATGACCAGCACAGTTGGTAAGAAAAGCAACGATATTAGAGGAGTTCATATAAAGTAATTCTTGTAAATTAAAATTATTCAGACTAACTCAAAGTTTGAAACTCAGGGAGATAGTGAGGGACAGGGAAGCCTGGTGTGCTGTAGTTCATGAGGTCACAAAGAGTCAGACATGACTTAGCAATTGAACAACAACAACTATGAAGTTATGATAATTAAGAAAATGCAGTATTGGTGCAAGGATAGACAAATGATAACATGGAACAGACTAGAGAGTCTCAAATAAGACAGACGTAATTGCCCTTCTGCTTATGACAAAGGCAGCACTGCAGTGGGGAAAAGAGTCTTTTCAGAAAAAGATTCTGAGTCAATTGGATGTCCATATGAAACCTGACCCTTATCTTACACAGATATCAGTCCCAGAGGGGATGCACAATAATATGCAAGAGAAAAATGATAACATTTCCATAAGATACTCTTGGAGAAATGTTTTTACGATCTTGGAGTAAAAATTCTTTTTTAAAGGATATAAGAAACATTAAATGTACAGAAAAAAGTTGTTAAGTTATATTTACATAAGATTAAGAAATGAGAGGACACCATTTGATTAAGAAAATGAAACTAAAAGACCAAGGGTTAAACATGGAAAATAAATAACATATGTTTGTATCCAATGACATTGTCATGGTAAGTTGTAGTATCGTATTTGTAGTAGTCAAGAACTGGAAACAACTCAGATTTATACCATCAGTAGAATGGATCAGTACATGGCCATGTGATCATTCAAAGCATAAAAAAGTAATAATAAAGAAAAGTGCTCCAATAAACAGCATCATGTATGAATCCCAAACATAATTTCAAGTCTACAAAATTAGATATAAAAGATGAAACATACTGCATCATTTTATATAAAGTTCAAACATTGATAAAACTCTCTGTGTTAGTAGAAGTTAGGTAAGTGCTTTTCCCTTTAGAGGAGGGAGGACACAGTTACTGGGGGCAACAGTGACTGTGGTACTGAGGACATTCTCTTTGTTGCTCTGGACTGGGGTTCATACTGAGGTCTATACTTACTGCTCCTGCACTGTTTTCTATGATTTTATGTAAGCAAGATGTTGCTTAAAAGTATGTTATTCACCTTCACACTTCTTGGCCTGCCTAACCTGAAAAATGAATGAACAATGAGAAGATCCATATTTCACCACAAAATCTCTGTCTTTGAAGCCCATTTAACCTCACTCTCTACTCTAGGAGACATTTCATTCCAGGAACATCCTGAATACCATTAACTCTTCACCTTCTCTTACCTGAACAGATCACAGAGGCTTTGTTGCCATGGAAACAGTCAGGACCACCCAGGGCAGTCACAGGACAACTCCACAGGAAGGACTCCACCCCCGAGCAGTGAAATCGGGCTGTTAGGATCTGATCACCTCCTTCCACAAAGTGTGGTCCTTTGGGAGCGGAGATGGCGACTCCACAGCCGAGCTGACGACAGACGACATTGGCATTGGCCAGACTCCAGTGGGAGGCACAGAGTGCTCTCCATCATCCAGAAATGTTCATCTCCACCTGCCCCTCACACCGAGAGGAGCCGTTTGTCATGAGCCGGACTTCTGAGTATGCTGGTAGAAGAAGACAGAATTTCAGCAAAATCACATGACTTTCTCACCTGAACAAGTTGTTCACAGAGGTGAAAGGCCTGACCTGCATCTCACCTGAACAGACAACCTGGACAGCTCCACTGTGGTGACAGGTGCCCCCTGGACAGGGCACTCTGGGGCAGACCCGGAGCTCAGGCTCCACCCCTTCACACCTGAACTCTTCAGCCCAGACCCGGCCATCGGACTCTCTGAAGGGCACGTGTCTCAGAATAGACACAGCCTTGCCACACCCCAGCTCTGCACAGATGATCTGTGCAGTGGGGAGTGTGAAGTTCCCATCAGGCACTGGGATCCAGGCTTCTCCAGAATGCACTTCTACTCGCCCTGAGCAGGGTCCATCCCCTCCAGCCAGACGCACGAATCCTAAGAAGAAACAATGACAAAACCAGTGTGTTCATGGTACTGACTTGGCAATTGGAGACCGCACATCACAGGCAGTTGAGTGAAAGATTTTTTTTTTAGGAGTGAAGCATGAAGAGAGTCTTTGACAGTTAGTGTCATAACTGAATTTTCATGAGCAGGTTTCTGAAGAAAAATTCAGAAGGATTACAAGGTCAGATTGGAATGGTTGAATCCCAAGAACATACATTTTGAGACTGGCTAGAAATGTGAATTCCTTGGTCTAGAAGCCTGGAAACTACAGAGCCCAATTCAGATTATTGGAATGGCTGAATATTGGAAACACATGTTTTAGCATTGGTTGGAGAAGTGAATTTTTCATATAGCAGCCTAGGACCTACATACAGATCCAAGGACACTGTATAATATGTAGGCACTTAAACTTGAACATAGAGAAATGCAGACCAGAAGCCACCCAGAGGGACATGGGCTATGAGATTAGAGAGCTAGCATCCAGACAAGCTTAGAAAGCTTTCATGGGACTTGTAGGGCTAATATTCCAACCAGTTTTCTCTCCCAGAAGCTAGTCGGCAAGTGACTTAGGTTAAGGAAAGTCTTGAGGCTGGATCCATGTGGGCATGCAAACCTGTAGACAGGTGATGGCTCCAGAGAAGAAATATGGACACTATCACTAATTCACATTTATGTCATCACATCTTGTCTTTCTGATACTTTTTTTTATTAGTTTTGCCATACAATGACATGATATTGCCATGGGTTTACATATGCTCCCCCTCCAGAACCTCCCCCCCTCCTCCCTCCCTCCTCCCTCCCCCCCGGGAAATCTCGCTGCACCAGCCCTGAGCATCAATCCTGGGCTGGCGATTGATTTCACATATGATAATTAGCATGTTTCAATGCCATTCTCCTATATCATCTCACCCTTGCCCTCATCCACAGAGTCCACGAGTCTGTTCTATACATCTGCATTCCTTTTGCTGTCTCGCATGCTGGGTTCTCGTTACCATCTTTCTAAATTCCATATATATGCGTTAGTATACTGCATTGTTGTTTTTCCTTCTGGCTTACTTCACTCTGGATAATAGGCTCCAGTACCATCCACCTGAGTAGAACTGATTCAAATGAATTTTTTTTAATGCTGAGTAATATTCCATTGTGTTTATGTACCACAGCTTTCTTATCCATTTGTCAGTTGATGGACATCTAGGTTGCTTCCATGTCCTGGCTATTGTAAACAAGGCAGCGATGAACATTGGGGTACACGTGGCTCTTTCAATTCTGGTTTCCTTGGTGTGTATGCCCAGCAGTGGGATTGCTGGGTCATATGGCAGGACTATTTGCAGTTTTTTAGGGAATCTCCACACTGTTTTCCATAGTGGCTGTACTAGTTTGCATTCCCACCAACAGTGTAAGAGAGTTCCATTTTCTCCACATCCTCTCCAGCATTTATTGCTTGTAGATTTTTGGATGGCAGTCATTCTGACTGGTGTAAGTGGTACCTCATTGTGGTTTTGATTTGCATTTCTCTGATAATGAGTGATGTTGAGCATCTTTTCATGTGTTTGTTAGCCATTTTTATGTCTTCTTTGGAGAAATGTCTGTTAAGTTCTTTGGCCCACTTTTGATTGGGTCATTTGTTTTAATAGAATGGAGCTACAGGAGTTGCTTGTATATTTTTGAGATTAATTGTTTGTCCATTGCTTCATTGGCTATTATTTTCTCCCATTCTGAAGGCTGTCTTTTCACCTTGCTTATAGTTTCCTTTGTTGTGCAGAAGCTTTTAATTTTAATTAGGTCCCATTTGTTTATTCATGCTTTTATTTCCAATATTCTGGGAGGTGGGTCATAGAGGATCCCGCTTTGGTTTATGTCAGAGAGTGTTTTTCTGATACTTTCTGATGCCAAAAAATTCCATAAACTCCTTCAGTGGCTTCAGTGGGAAGGAAAATGAGTTAAGAAAACTCAGAGAGTCACAGAGAGAGAGTCCCCACCATCTCTCTTGAAATCCTTGGATCTGTCAAAGAATCTGGGGGAGAGTGTGCTCTCAGTGGGAGTTTAACAGATAGCTGAGTTTCCAGATCGTCTCCTATTAACGGTTTTTCTTCTCAAACAGGACTCATAGAAAATGCTAAGGGCTGATAATAATTGATTTTAATACTATCATTATACTAATTCTAACCAGAGAAAAATATGCATTCTTCTTAAGCACACATGGGATAGTCTCCAGGCTAGGTTACAAATAAGTCTTAACAAATTCAAAAATATTAAACTAATTCCAAGCATCTTTCATGAACATAATTGAATGGAACTAAAATTCAATAATGATCAGAAAACAGGAATTCATGAATATATAAAAATTAAACCACACACTCATATTTTAAGATTGTTTTCCTATTTCTATAGAGAATGCTATTGGGATTTAGATAGGAATTGCATTAAATCTGTATATCACTTTGAGAAGTACAGGCATTTCAACAATATTAATTCTTTCAGGCCAGAAACACAGAATGACTTTCCATTGATCATATTGTCTTTAATTTCTTTCATGAATGTTTTACAATTCTAACAGAAGATGGCATGTTGCCAAAAAGGAGGAAGAAGAAGGAGAAGGAGGAGAAAGTGAGCAAACAAGCCATAATTTGGAGAGTTCAAAGTTGAAACATTCTCAATATGGATAAAACATGTAAATATTTGTGGGAAACACTTGTTGAATATGTTGTTAGCATATTACATCACCCTCTGCTCCTCTCATTTACTACCTAAGCTGCTATCCTTTCTCATTTCTCCCTCTTCAGACAAGCAAACACCATTTTAAAAGATACAGATGGATGGAAAAGAAAATCAGAAAGGGTAGCTACTGCTGAAGAAGTAGGATGTAGGTGGGGGATATGGCAGGCAAGGTGGGATCAAGGAAGTTTTGAAACTAAAGGAGGAAAACCAAACTAAAAATTCATCATTTGGTCTTCAAAGGGACACATTTTGAACTGAATGAAGATAAATCAATGAAAAAACTGCATTTAATTCATCAAGTACAATTCCCTGATTTCTGGGTGTGTTTTGATTGTTTATTTCTAAAGTTCTTCCTGGTAAAGGACTGCTTAGTGATGCACAACATCCAACCAAAAAATTATTAGAATTTCCAAAAGACAGAAATGTAACCCATAACACATTTTTAAAAACCAATCATTTAAAGCAGCTTCAGAAATTACAGAAATGATTGAATTGGCTGAAGAAATCTTTAAACCCCTAATATCAATATGCTTAATGAAGCATAAAATAAACAAATGAGACTTCTGAAACTGAAAAATATAGTATTGGAATGAACAATTATTTGATTAATTACACAAAAGACTAGACATTGAAGAATAAAAGAACTGGGAAGTAACGCAATAGAGACTATCTAAACTGAACCAAAGAGAGTAAAAAGGCAGAAAAATATGAATGGAAACTCAATGGCATGTGGGATAATATCAAAATATATAAAATATGTGTATTCAAAGATTCAGAATAAGGGATGTGCAGAAAAATGTTCAGAAAAGATGAATGAAATTTTCCCAAATTTATTGAAAAGTGTAAACCCACTGATCCAAAAAGCTAAACAAACCCCAAACAAGATAATGAAATGATTCTCACAAAACTTGATGTTATAATTATTGAAATTCAACAAACAAAACAAAATTATCTTAAGAGAGGCCATGGAAGTTTGACACATTATATACAGGGAACAAAAGGATAAGTATTATCTACTGACTTTTTGTTGGAGGCAATGAAAGTCAGATGACATCGTAAAAACATATGTAAAGTATTGAGGTTGGGCACTTGTTAACCTGGAAATGAATCACCTATGAAAATACTTTTCAAAACTGAATGAAAATTAAAATGATTCCAGATAAATGAAAGATGACAGAATTGGAGGCCACCAGACACACACTACACAAAACTGCCTCAGAAAGTTCTTCAAGCTAAAGGGAGATGAAAGCAGATGAAAACATGGATCCTCTCAAAGTTATAGAGACTGTGCTAAATGTTTGTTCTCTGTTAGAAGATTTAAGGCAAAAATATTAGCAACAAAGTGTAAGATTCATAATAAATTTATAAGTAGAATGTATGACAATGGTTAGCATCAAAGACAAGAACAGGGAAGTGGAAAAAAACTACAGTGACTGACGTTGCATGCTGTGATGTATCATTTCAAAGTAAAATGTAATTAAAGATTCATAATTCATCATTGGGCTTCCCAGGTGGTTCAGTGGTGAAGACTCCACCTGACAATGCAGAAGATGTGGGTTCTATCCATGGTTCTGAAAAATACCACAAACCATGGAGCAACTAAGCCTGTGCACACAACTAGGGAGCCTGTACTCTAGAGCCCAGGGGCCGTGACTACTGAAGCTTGTGCACCCTAGAACCTCTGCTCCACAGCAAGAGAGGCCACAGCAAGGAGAAGCTCGTGCCTGCAGCTAGAGAGTAGCCTCTGATCTCTGCAACTAGAGAAAAGCCCATGCAGCAATGAAGACCAAGCACAGCCAAAAATAAAAATTATTTAAAAAATTAAAACAGTTAAACATTATAATCACCTAAAAATCTGATACAATTAATAAACCAATAGAGTATTTAAACTAAAATGATAAAATATACTCAAAGATTAAAATATGAACAAAGATATAACAAATAGCAGGCAAGTACACTTAAACTCAATTATATCAATAATTACATTAAATGTAAATAATTTAAGAACTCCCAAATAAAAAACAAGATAATCAGGCCAGATAAAATAAGACAAAACAATATACTATCTACAAACATATATGTGTTTAAATATAAACACAGAAACATATTAAAGAGGTAAAAATTACATACCCTGCAAACACAAATCAGAGAAAACTGTATATAATATCTAAATTAATATCATACAAAGTCAGACTATAAGACAAAGAATGCATTCAGAGAAAAAGAAACATTTTATGATAATAAGATACAAAAGAAATTATATAGTATCAAAACTGGTGGGTTAAAAATAAAATGATGCTTAGAAGAAAATTTAGAACCTTTATGCTTCCTTGATGATTACATTACAATAAAAATAGAAAAAGAAGGAAATGACCCAAGACTCTACCTCAAGAATCTACAAAAGCAAAAGCAATCATAAGTGTAAAAGAGGAATGAAAACTGAGTATAGAAATCAATTGAGAAGAAAGAAAAGGCACAATCAAGAAAATCAATAAAGTCCATGAATGGGTCTCTTAAAAATAATATTAACACTGATAATCTTGTAGCAAAACCAAGTAAGAAAAAAGAGGGAACACACTAACAGCATCTATAACAAGAGGAGAAATATTATTGTAGTGCTTCCGGATATCTAAAGATATGAGATATGAATCAGTGTTACTAATTTGAAAATTTTTTGTAAAATGGGCCAAGTCTTTGAAAATATATTACTTGTGAAACACAACTCACCAAAATCTGATACAAAGAAAAAGAAAAATATGAGTAAACATATTTGTTAAATAAACAGAATCCATATTATAAAATTTTTCCACTAAGAAAACAGCTAGCTACAAATGCTAGCACTTACACAGAACTCAGAAATAACTCCCACAAGGTAAAGGAAGAGAGGGAGGGAAGGAATGAGGGCAGGAAGGAAGTGTAACACAGAGGCTGCGGTGAACCTACGAATTTACCTGCATCTTTCCAACCCTCCCCTCCTGCAATCCTTGCATCTTCATCCCTCACCATTTTGCACTTCAGTACTGTAGTCCCTGGTGGCTCAGAAGATAACCAAGACTCTGCCTGCTATGCAGGAGACCCAGGTTTGATTCCTGGGTGGGGAAGATCCCCTGGAGACAGAAATGGCAACCCACTCCAGTATTCTTGCCTGGGGAATCCTATGGTCCACAAGTCACAAAGACTAGGACAGGACTGAAGCAGCTTGGAACACTTGCACCACAGTACTACACAGTTTGTGTGTTCCCTCCCAAATCTTCCTCCTGAACCCCATGAAATCTCATTATTTCAAACAAGCTTCTCTACATTCTCTGGTTGTTGTTTTCACTCTAGATTTCTCCTAAACAAGGTACTTCACTTCCAACAATCCACTACTGAGGCTGAAATTTCTCTTCCATACCTGACTCCTAAGGTTGAGCAGAAGAAACTCCAAGAGTTCAATTTTGATTAAGATAATGAAAAGACATGCTATTATAATGTTATTTATGCTACATCACTACCACTTTGACTTACCTTGGCATTGTTAAAACATGTCTGAAAATACAGAAAAGACAGACCAGAAGAGGAAACTAGTGACAAAAAGAGAAATAGAAGAAACCTGGAACCATTCATAAAAATGTGAGAGCCTAAGTTAGAGCAATGGTAGTCAGGGAGTACAAACCACAATCAGGGTTTAAATATCAGAGCACTCTCCAATTTTCTACATTTAAGTGTATCTTAACTGGCATTAATATCAAGACTTCAGTTTTCTTAGTATGATAACATTGGGACATCTAATTTCACATGCTTCTAAAGCTCCAACATCACATGCTCTATTTTCATTCAGATGCTGATTTATCAAAATAAGATAGAGATGCCTGTAGTGTTTCAACAAATTTATCTGCAGTTGGAACCATGATAGGACATTGTGACAATGAGGAAGGTTACTTGAGATACTAGAAAACAGGTTTGTTTAAAACAAAAGTTTCTAACCAAAATTCAAATGTACCTTGAAAATAATTAATTTAATAAGAATAATAAAGAGAATGGAAGGAAACGTTTTGAAGAGATGACTAGATTTATGACATAAGTGCTATAGCAGTTTCACAAATGCATACTTATCAAGCAGTCTTGTATGTCAGTCATACCTCAATAAAGTACTTTTTAAAAAGGAAAATAATTGTCTTCTTAATCATCAAAGATCTAGAATCAACTAGAATCATCAAAGATCTGCTGAAGGTGCGATTAGAAAAGATCACTTTTCCAGTGATCTTCCTTAACATAAACAGCCAAGAGCTGATTGTCTGTGGCTGCTAAGGACCTACTGCAGATAACCTCAGGGCTCCCCTGTGACACCATCTCATTAGACGGGGTGATACTATCCTAAGACCAGCCTTCTACCTTAGGGAATTCACTGTGATAACACAGTATCTTCCTCCAGTCCAGCTGTTCTGATGTGATTAATAACCGGGACATCCAATCTGCCATTGTGATAACAACTAGAAGAATCACTGTCAAATTCTGTGAGCACCCATTCTCATCCTAGTTTCACTGCTGTCTTTACTGCATCCACTTTGGCATAGGTCAAACACACTTAGATAGCACTGAACATGTTTTAGGAGTCACTTCAGGTCCTCTTAGCTTCAATTCAGTTCAGTCCCTCAGTCATGTCTGACTCTTTGCAACCCCATGGACTGCAGCAGTCCATCAGCAACTCCCAGAGTCTACTCTAACTCATGTCCATTCAGTCAATGACGCCATCCAAACATCTCATCCTCTGTCATTCCCTTCTCCTCCAGCCTTCAATCTTTCCCAGCATCAAGGGCCTTTCAAAAGAGTAAGTTCTTTGCATCAGATTGCCAAAGTATTAGAGTTTTAGCTTCAGCATCAGTCCTTCCAATGAATGTTCAGGACGGATTTCCTTTAGGATGGACAGGTTGGATCTCCTTGCTGTCCAAGGGACTCTCAAGAGTCTTCTCCAACACAGCAGTTCAAAAGCATCAATTCTTCGGCACTCAGCTTTCTTCACCATCCAAGTTTCACATCCATACAGGACTACTGGAAAAAACATAGCTTTGACTAGGCAGGTCTTTGTTGGGAAAGTAATGTCTCTGCTTTTTAATATGCTGTCTAGGTTGGTCATAGCTTTTCTTCCAAGGAGCAAGCGTCTTTTAATTTCATGGCTGTAGTCACCACCTGCAGTGATTTTGCAGCCAAAAAAAGAGAGTCTGTCACTATTTCCACTGTTTCCCCATCTACTTGCCAGGAAGTGATGGGACCAGATCTTAGTTCCTGAATGTTGAGTTTTAAGCCAACTTTTCCACTCTCCTCTTTCACTATCATCAAGAGGCTCTTTAGTTCTTTGCTTTCGGCCATAAGTGTGATGTCATCTGCATCTGAGGTTATTGGTATGTCTCCTGGCAATCTTGATTCCAACTTGTGCTTCATCCAGTCCAACATTTCTCATGATGTACTCTGCATATAAGTTAAATGAGCAGGATGACAATATACAGCTTTGATGTACTCCTTTCCCAATTTGGAACCAGTCTTTTGTTCCATGTCTGGTTATAACTGTTGCTTCTTGACCTACATACAGATTTTTCAGGAGGCAGTTCGGGTGGTCTGGTATTCCAATCGCTTGAAGAATTTTCCAGTTTGTTGTGATCCACACAGCTAAAAGCTTTGGCATAGTCAATAAAATAGAAATAGATGTTTTTCTGGAACTCTCTTGCATTTTCAATGATCAAACAGATGTTGGCAATTTGACCTCAGGTTTTTCTGTCTTTTCTAAATCCAGCTTGAACATCTAGAAGTTCGCGGTTCATGGACCACATCCTTGCCTAACTCAATGATAACTATGAGCCTTGTCATGTAGGGTCACACAAGACAGACGGGTCTTAGTGGAGAGTTCTGACAAGACATGGTCCACTGGAGAAGGAAAGGCAAATCACTTCAGTATTCTTGCTTTGAGAACACGGTGGGTGAACTCTTAGCTTCACTGCCTCTTATATATGATGTGCTTTAGCTACTGTGTTGTAAACTTCAAGACTTCATTCTCCTGCTCCCTCAAAATCCCTGCAAACGTGGTGTGAGCTCCTGATTCAGTTCATCAGGTACACCAGTGTAATGAGACTTTTCCTTGCTCAAGTCCCACTTCTGGCCTCCTCTGACTGTGACCTAGGGACATTTAAATGTACCACTGAATTTCTCTCACACCTTTTCCTTGTGTAACTGCACCATACTTGTGTATGGGTCTTCACATGCCATTTGGGGGTCACCATTGCTTGGTTGAGCCTGTTCTATTGGCACATCATCCACATACCAACCTGATAGAGTGTTGTGACTCTGATTTTAGGACCTATGAGTATGATAAGCCTTGTTGCCTACAACTCTCCTATGACACCTTCCCCGAACAATGTAGCCACACCCTACTAACCATTATGTCAAAGAACACAGAACAGTTACCATGATGAGACTGTGTCACAGAGGTCAAATCCAGAAGCTGTATCTGTATGAAACTTCTAACCTCACCTCTGCTTCCTGTGACACATCACAAAGCCCCTTTACCCAAGTATATTCTAAAGGCTGTATCTGTAATCTTGAGTCATTCTGTTAAAAAGACGGAGGCTTTTCCTGCTAGAGATCCCCACACAGACCAGACAGGACTTACCTGAGCAGACTACTCCAGCATCCCAGTCGTGGGAATAGCTATCATGGCGATGGTCTTTAATTTTAGAATGCTTACAGTCACTGACAGTTGACTCTACCCCTTCACATGAGGTATACAAAAGCCAAATGGGGCCAAGTCCTGGTCCAAAATAAGCCCCTCCAGGAAAGCCAATGGCAGCTCCACACCCCAGCTGTCTGCACACTACAGATGCATCCTCCAATTTCCAGGAATAATCATCCACTGTGCCCCATTCTCCTTGGTGCTTCACTTCCACTCTCCCCTCACAGCGGTGGGCTCCATCCTTCAACCTCAGCTCCAGAACTGCAAAAGAGATACAGATACAGGACACAGGAGATTTTAGGAGACTTGCAGTGGTATAAGTATTTAAAACATCAGCTCTCTGATGAGCCAAAAAGTGCATGGGATATAGTATTTGTTCACTTCTGTGGTATAAACATTCCCACTGTGGCCAGCTCTAAGCTCCCAATGTGCCGTCACTGAACCTGGAGCAGGAAGGGAGGCACCAGGTATTTCTCAGGAGCCTGTAGAATCAGCTCCAGGGACACTACCCAGGACAGGCCTTCAGAGACTCTGGATGCTGCCCTCCCTGTAGATGTGTCCAAGGCTATGAGGGCCCAGCTTCCCCGTCTCAGTTATAGCTCATGGCCGGGGACCCAGGGAGGAATCTTCCCTCTCCTTCCCTGTCCATAGGGAGCATCTTGTCCAGCTTAGGAACAGAGGGCTGGGGTAACAGGTGCTAAAATGTCCTGGTTATTCCTGCCTTCTGGTGTTCATGTCTTTGTGTAATTCCACACTTGAATGTACCTAGTAACATGCATCTAACAAATGGAATTTGACAAAAGTGATCAGATGTCACTTTAGCGATTAAGTTATAAGACGACTCTGGTTTCTGCATATAAAAGGAGTTCACTAGTAGAAACATCATAGATGGAGACATTACTAGTGTTCAGTTCAGTTCAGTCACTCAGTCGTGTCTGATTCTTTGAGACCCCATGGACTGTGGCACGCCAGGCCTCCCTGTCCATCACCAACTCCCAAAGTTTACTCAAACTCATATCCATTCAGTCAGTGATGCCATCCAAGCATCTCATTCTCTGTCATCCCCTTCTTCTCCCACTTTCAATCTTTCCCAGCATCAGGGTCTTTTCAAACAAGTCAGTTCTTCACGTCAGGTGGCACAATTATTGGAGTTTCAACTTCAGCATCAGTCCTTCCAATGAATATTCAGGACTGACTTCCTTTAGGATGGACTGGTTCAGCAACATCTAAAATTCTCTTTTTATGAGCATGTGGAAATAGTAATACTTTCTTGCCTGTTTGAGGTTGAGCATAACCATGTTATCTGGCTCATTCAATAAAGTGGGAGAACAAACGATGTCACTTCCACATAGAAAAAGTATATTCAAGAGCCAATATATTTTTCTACCACAGCAAATACTACAGCCTTGTGTTGCAGTGGTAGCATAATAAAATGGTGGAGCATTCAACAACCTGAGTGCTTGAAGAATTATGATAGCAGAAGTCCTGCCAAAGTGAACAGAACATGTCATATAAGGATAAACTTTGGGTTTTTTGCTACTATAACATACCTAGCTTACTTTTACTAAAATGGAAAATAACAGCAGGAAATTGACAATGATAAAAAATTCTAAGATAAACACTAGGTATATAAAATTGAGAAACACCTATACTAACATCTAAATCACCAAGAATAGAGTAGACTGAAGCCTTAGATTTACTGAGAGAGGAAAAAATGTCAATCTAAAATTCTACACTCAAAAATATTCCCTCAAAGAATAAAGACTTCAAATGTGCCATTATCAAAATGCTGATGTAGGAGACAGCAGACTCTATCCTCTTAAAAAAAGATCAAAGGTTAGACAGAGATCAGTAGTAAAAACAGCTCCAGAAAGATTTGGAGTACTCTAAGAAGTTTGACCATGCCAAGACACTGTCATTTTGGTGGCATTAGTCCATCCTCCAAGCCAGCATCACTTAGTGTCAAGGGTGCCAGGAGAGTTCCTCTCACCAGGAGGTAAGAGCAGGCTGAGTAACCAGTGTCCCTAGGCTTTGGGGCACCATATGAAAGTCCTGCTTCAGGTTCACTTCCCACAGACCTGCAAAGCTGAGCCAGTATTATAGAGATGGCTAGGCATTAAGAAAGCAGAGGGGGAGCATATGTATACCCATGGCAGATTCATGTCAATGTATAGCAAAACCAACACAATAAAGTAAAGAAAATTTAAAAAAAAATAAAACTCCCTAATGACAAATGAAAAAAAAAAAAAAGAAAGAAAGAATGCAGAGCAAAAAACCAATAGCAACCACATGGCAGGAGCAATCACAGTTCACAGTGACCTGCTCTGAAGACAGATGCAGCAGATTTTACCCCTGAAAGAATAAATAACCAGCAGTTGATGGTTTCCAGTAGTCATATATGGATGTGAGAGTTGGACCACAAAGAAGGCTGAGAACTAAAGAAAGGATGCTTTCGAACTGTGGCACTAGAGAAGACTCTTGAGAGTTCTTTGGACAGCAAGGAGATAAACCATTCAGTCCTAAAGGGAATCAACCCTAAATATTGATTAAAAGGACTGATGCTACAGCTGAAGCTACAACACTTTGGCCACGTGACACAAAGAGCTGACCTGTTGGAAAAGACTCTGATGCTGGGAAAGACTGAAAGAAAAGGAGAATGGGGAAAACTAAGATGGCGGAGGAATAGGACGGGGAGAACACTCTCTCCCTAATAAATATACC
>ML663561.1:30907-53262 GCA_007570785.1 Antilocapra americana
CAAAAGGAACGCAGATGTATAGAATAGACTCGTGGACTTTGTGGATGAGGGTAAGGGTGGGATGATATGGGAGAAGGACATTGAAGCATGTTAATTTTCATGTGTCTAATCAATCGCCAGTCCAGGATTGATGCTCGGGACTGGTGCAGCGAGATTTCCCGGGGTGGGGGGAGGAGGGAGGGGGGTTCCGGAGGGGAAGCATATGTAAACCCATGGTGATATCATGACAATGTATGGCAAAAACAATAAAAAAAAAAAAAGAAAGAAAAGGAGAATGGCAGAACAGGATGAGGCTCAGATAGCATCATCAGCTCAATGGACATGAGTTTGAGCAATGAGCCATTGTTGGTCTCGGCCTTTGTTGCCTTCCTAGGCCTTCCCACAACATAAACACCTGAAACCATCATCTCCCCTACAGAGGCACCTGCAACAGGACGCCAAAGCCAAATGTATGCACACCTTTGGCTCTGGCCACCACCACTGCTGGTCTTGATCCCTAGGCTCTAGATCCAGATGTGCTGCTAAGGACACCAACAACCATTCCAGTGATGGCAGACCCCCTGCAATGCTTGCCAAACACCATACAGTTGTGAATGCTGTGAATGTCAGCAGCCTGAGCCAAACAGATCTCATGCCCTCCCAGACTCTGTGCCACCTTATGTCTCTGCACTTGGCACCCTTCAGTACATTCCAGTGTGCTGCTACCCAGAAGTGAAACTCTTTCTTTACTGAAATCAGGACATAGATTCTGGTAGAGGTGGAAGCTTTTCTAAATGTGCAGACATCTACAAGAGAATAAGACATCAAGAAGAATTGGGGAAACAAAATCCCACCAAAAGAATACAGTAAACCTCCTCTAACCTGCTCAAAGTAATGGAGATCCAGGAATTGCCTGACAAAGAATTCAAAATAATATTTCAAATGATGCTCAGAGAGTTCCAAGAGAACTCAAATATTTAATGATACCAGGAAAAGGATACAAATAAAACAAGAAGAGCAAAACGACATAGAAAACATTTTTTAAAAAAAGAACTAACCAGATATTTTGCAATTCCCTGATAGCTCAGTTGGTAAAGAATCCACCTGCAATGCAGGAGACCTTGGCTCAATTCCTGGGTCAGGAATATCTGCTGCAGATATTCCTGTATCTTGGTCTACCCACTCCAGTATCTTGGTCTTCTCTTGTGGCTCAGCTGGTAAAGAATCAGTCTGCAATGTGGGAGCCTGGGTTCAATCCTTGGGTTGGGAAGATTCCCTGGAGAAGGGAAAGACTACCCAGTCCAGTAAGGCCTGGAGAATTCCATGGACTGTGTATCCATGGGATCACAAAGAGTCAGACACGACTGACTGACTTTCACTTTTTTAATTCTTCAACCAGACATTTTGAAGATGAATAATAAATGAATGGGCTTCCCAAGGGCTTCCCGGGTGGCTCAGAGGTTAAAGTGTCTGCCTGCAATGCAAGAGACTTGGGTTCGATCCCTGGGTTAGGAAGATTCCCCTGGAGAAGTAAATGGCAACCCACTCCAATACTCTTGCCTGGAAAACCCCATGGATGGAGAAACCTCGTAGGCTACAGTCCATGGGGTCACAAAGAGTCAGACACAACTGAGTGGCTTCACTTTCACTTTCACTTCCCAGGTGGCACTAGTGGTAAAGAACCTGTCTGCAAGTGTAGGAAATGTAAAAGACTCTGGTTCTATCCCTGGATCTGGAAGATCCCCTGGAGGAGTGCATGGCAACCTACTTCAGTATTCTTGCCTGGAGAATCCCATGGACAGAGGAGCCTGGTGGGCTACAGTCCATGGGGTACCAACGAGTCAGACATGACTGAGGCAATTTAACATGCACTATACAATGAGTAAACTGAAGAATTCAACACAGAGATTCAACAACAGACTTGACCAAGGGAAAGAAAAAAAAAAAGAATCTGTGTTAGAAGAAAGATTAGTTGAAAGCATCCAAATAGAGGAGCCAAAAGAGAATGAAAGGAATATAGAAAGCCAGTGACAACTATGGACACCGTAAAGAGAAACATGTATGGACTGGAGTCACAGCAGAAGAAGTGAAGAAGAAAGAATTAAGAGCTGAGGACCTCCCTGGTGGTGTCGTGGTTAAGAATCCACCTGCCAATGCAGGGGACATCAGTTCAATCCCTGGTCCAGGAAGATTCCACATGCCACAGAGCAACTAAGCCAGTGTGTCACAACTACTGAAACCTATGCACAGAGAGCCTGTGGTCTGCAGCAAGAAAAGCTATTTCAGGGGGAAGCCTGTGCACTGCAGTGAGGAGTAGCCCCTGCTTACTACAACTAGAGAAAGCCTCCATGCAACAAGGAGACCTAGCACAGACAAAAATAAATAAAAAAGAAAGACAGGCTACAAATTTCCAAACCTGGGGAAAGATCTGGACATCTAAGTTCAAGAAGCTAATAAGTCACCCCAAAATTTCAATCCAAAACAAACTTCTCCAAGACTCATAGAGTAAACTGTCCAAATGCAAAGAGAAAGGACAATTCTAAAGGTCTAAAGAGAAGAAGAAAAATTCTGTCACCCAAGAGAACTCCCATAAGGAGATCAGTGTATTTGTCCCAGGAAACCTTGCAGACCACGACAGAAGGATTGATAACATACTCCACTTTCACTCAGTGGAAAGCAGCTCCCAGGGAGGGGTATGAGAGGGCACAAGAGAAAGGGCTCCCTACAGAGTCAAAGTAGCTCTTGGAAGGGGAAAGGACCATCCCAGGCCTCCAGCACATCAGGAAACAAGTCATGGGAACCAGGGCAGGGGCTTGGGAACTTATACACGTGGTGCTGCACATCAACTGATCTTTACAAACAAGAGGGACAAGTTGTTCATTGAAAGGACTGATGTTGAAGCTGAAACTCCAATACTTTGGCCACCTGATGTGAAGAGATGACTCATTTGAAAAGACCCTGATGCTGGGAAAGATTGAAGGTGGGAGGAGAAGGGGACAAAAGAAGATGAGATGGTTGGGTGGCATCACCAACTGAATGGACATGAGCTAAAGTAAACTCTGGGAGCTGGTGATGGACAGGGAGGCCTGGCATGCTGCGATCCATGGGATCGCAAAGAGTCAGACACCACTGAGTGACTGAACTGAGCAGACAAGAGGTCCCCTCTCCTGGCTGCAGGCTTCTTTGCTCCCTAACAAACACCTGGTGGGAACAGATGAGGCCAGCAGGCAGAGCTTCTCACAGAACCCAGTGGTTGGCAGACAAGGCAACAAGCAGAGGGGAGTTGGAGAGATGGGGGAGAGGAGCCAGACAGAGGCAGGCAGATGTATAATTATCTTTGATCCAGTTACATGCAGCGGCCATGACACCCAGCCCTGTGGACACCCTGTGTGCTTCACAGACCAACAGACTCAGTCCCTGCTCAGCAGCTTCATTCCTCTCACACAGACAGGCTCCACCTCCCCTCACACAAACACACACACACACAGCCTCACACACTCCCCCACACACTTATTCTCACACATACACACACACCCTCACACACTTCTCATACACCCTCACCCACCCACACATACTCCTCACACACCTTCATACATCACTTGCACACTCCTCACACACTCCACAAACACATACACTCTTCACACCCTCACACACACAATCTCTTCACACACATGCATACACCCTCTCACACACACACACCCTCACACACTCAAACACACACTCTTCATACCCTCACACATACATACCCTCACACACTCCTGACTTGCACACATACACACACATACACACACAATCACAGAGCCTACAGGAGCATAGACACAGGAAACATGGGGACCCAGGGGCAGTGCTCACACACCAGGCATGTGCAGCATGTGGGAAGAGTCCAGAGTCCCAGCTGAGGTCAGTCACTGGAACTTCCACACACTGGGAGCCACTAGGACTCCTAGAAGCTCCCTGAGAACAAGGGAGACAGTGGAAGGGACTTAGGCTAGCCCATCTCAGTCCAGACCAAACCTCACTGCTCTGTAAAATCTGCTGCTATGACCAATGGACTCCCCATAGGAGAGGGACCAGTATTCACATCAGCATGGTTCTTTTTTGGCCAAAAACACTGAGGCTCAGCTCCAGAACTCCAGGCACCTTTCTCTTCACCAAGACATCCACTCCCCTGCTGTGGACCCAGGACAGAGGGGCAGCTCTTACCTTGACCACCCATCATGGTGCCGAGGAGGAGGACACAGAATCCCTGGAGGAAGAGGTGTTGTCTCAGAGCCATCCTGAATCCACGTCCTCAAGGTCACAGTCCCAGCTGCAGGATCAGCCTGAGAGGAGGTGTCAGGGTGCTGAGCGGGGTCTATATAGACCACCCCCTACATCCTCCCTCCTGAGAGCCAATAGCGACACCTTTCACCATTTCAGGCACTATTGGAGGCTGTCTCTGCCACTTTCTGAAGCTCAGACACCAATGAGCTTCTGAATCTTCAAAATCTCCTTATATGAGCAACACAGTCCTTTGACCTCCTGCTTCCGCGGTCCTGAGAGCTGGGTCCCACCACTGGGACTGGGATAGGAAAAGTTCATCAAAAACCGTGAGTGCCTTTCTCTCCCCTGATCACCCTGGTCGACATCTGCAGACTGTGAGATCTCACCAGGTCTGGGTGTGGGATCTGCTGGCCCGTGGAGAATAACTTTTGTAGAATCAAGTATTGATCTTCCCCGGCACTGAGCTCAGGGTGGAAGCAGAGAACTACAAGAAGTCTTGAAATACAAGAGTATTTATCAGGTAAGCAAAAAATGTGGACCAGGAGTACAGGAATTCACAGGTGATTGTGAAGGCATGAAGTGAGACCCATCAAGTTGTGGAGATCAGACTGCATGTCTTTTCCCCCTTCTCAGAATTATCTGGAGACTGGGTCCTGGAGCAAGTGCTGGGTCCTGCATGCTCAGTCGTGTCTGACTCTTTGCAACCCATGGACTGTAGCTCACCAGCCTCCTCTGTCCAATGGGTTTCCCAGCAAGAATACTGGAGGGGGTTGCCATTTCTTTCTAAAGGGAACTTTCTGACTCAAGGATCAAACTCGCTTCCCCTGCATTGGCAGGTGGGTTCCCTATAGGGACATTCAGACATGTTAAATCCCTTTCCCTTTATTGCATTTCATTTTATGTGAAGTATCTCTTTCAGCTAGTCACTAAATGAGGCTGACAGAGAGAACGAGATTGCTTTAAAGGAAACAAAGAGAAAGTAGGAGTCATCATTCAACTCTAGCCCACCAAAATAGGAGCAGGGATCTCTAGAAAACATGGGGCTTCACTGATGGCCCAGCAGTAAAGAATTCGCCCACAAAGAAAGAGACATGGATTCAACCGTGGGTCGGGAAGATCCCCTGGAGAAGGAAATGACAACCCACTCCAGTATTCTTGTCTGGAAAATTCTGTGGACAGAAGGGCCTGGCTGGCTCCAGTTCATTGTGTCAAAATGAGTTGGACATGACTAAGTGACTAAACAATGAAAATAAGAAGTATATTATAGTTCAGAAAGACTAAAGTTTTCTAAACTTCACATGGACCCCCTTTATATGCTGAGTATTGTTTGATAAGATTCAGAATACATTTGCATTATAAACCATAACTACAGAAGATGCAAAATATAATTTAAGGGAACAGCTCCAGAGAGATGGGGAAATAGAAAGTCTTCTGCCACATGATAGCTGCAGGCAGGGAGCAAAGAAGGCATGAGTGAAGCAGAGAAGAGAAGGGGGTTCATACTGCCTGAAACCACTCTTGAACCCACCTCCTCTGTTCTGCATTTAAGAAGAAAGGTGGTGGCAAGAATGGAATCCCAGGTGAGTTGAGGGGACAGATTCAAGCAGAAGGGATGATGTCTAGTGTAGCCATTGCTGCCTTGTTCGGTTTCCACTCATCAGAGAAGTTCCCAGATGCTCCCCCAGAAGGTAGCCTTGGATGAGTAGAGAGACTGAGAAGGGCCATAAGGGATGCAAGACAGAGCTCCCCCATTGAAATTCAAGATCACTAATGTGCTGCCCCAATACCTCATGTCCCCTCAGGCTCAAGATTCCCATGATGCAGCCCTGTGGTCCACACAAGCCCACCCTGAGGTACCCTCACCCTGACTCCGTCTTTTCAGCACAGATGTGGAGGGAAGCATCCGTGACACACAGGCCCCGGAGTCCCCACTAGAGTTAAGAGACAGCTCCATGAGCCACCCATGGCCCACCTAAGGTCTCAGTGGGGCCAACACTGACGGCAGCTGTCATATTTCCCACCAGAGGAACCCCTCATCCCAGTCAACAGACACAAATTCTCTGTCTAGCCATACCCGTCCTTCCTACTTGAGACTTGGGAGAAAAGACAATTGAACACATGCTTTTCTTCCTCTAAATATGCTAGTATTTACCCATTATTTATACAAGAATCACTGCCTTGTCATCTGGTCCTCTCACTCTCAAGCCCCATGACTGTACCTGAGCTCCATCTCCTCCTATATCTGGACTTCTAACACATTAATGATAAAAACTGATTATAAATATCAAAACCAAAATTTAAACTCAGTTGCTGAAGTAAGACCAGGATCTGCTCAGTCACTTAGAATTGATGTTCTATTCCCTCTGGGTCCAGAGTCATCATTCCTTACCCAGTTATGGACTCCACATCATCACCAGAAACCATCAGCCAGACACCTAGAACACAGGATGTGCTTCCTGGGGTCCAGTCATCCCTCCCACAGGATGACACAAAGATGCGTTTAGTGAACCAGATACACATGGTCTCACCTTGGGATGGAGATCTCACAGGTAAGATGCTCTCAGCGGCTCCAGACCTTTTATAGAAAAGGATGGGCTATAAGGAGCAGCAAACTCAGGGCTGTCAGACTGTCCCCACAGCACCCTCTATCCCAGAGCAGGGGGTGCAGGGCCAACATGGACCAACTCACCCTCAGATGAAGGTCCATCTTCTCTGACATATAAAGAAATCTCAGTGCCCAATCTCATCAAGGATTTGAAGGAGGAAAGTTTTAGGGAGGACACTAACCCAGCTGTGTCCACAATGAACTTGAGAGAGTGCAGTACATGGGTCAGGAGAACAGACTCGGGAGCCAGACTGCCTGGTCTTGACTCATAGTTTAGCCACATACCAAGTGTGGACCTTGAACAGGGTTCTTACACTCTCTGATTAGTAAAAGGAAGATTATGATCCTACCAAGATGACTGATTTTGGTAAGGATCAAGTGAGTTGGCATTAGTATGTGATATTATAAAACTAGTTAACAGTAGTACATGTATTGATGCTGATGTGCTCAGTTGCGGCCAACACCTTGAGAACCCATGCCAGGTTCCTTTGTCCATGGAATTTTCCAGATAATAACAGTAGTACATAGTAGTAGTATTACGTACTACTGTTAACATGCTTTCCTGATGGCTCAGATGGTAAAGAATCTGCCTGCAATACAGGAGATCTGAGTTCAATCCCTGGGTCAGGAAGATCCTCTGGAGAAGGAAATGACAACCCACTTGGTATTCTTGCCTGGGAAATCCCATGGACAGAGGAGATGGGAGGGGCTACAGTCCATGGGGTCGCAAAGAGTTAGTACTAACACACACACACACACACACATAGTAGTAGTAAAGAAGCAGTGTTTGGGCATCTCCCACCATCTCATCTCAGGAATCCCAGTACTCTAGAACAGAAATTCAGTTCTGTTACCTGGAGCCTTGACTGCGGTTGTCAGAACTCTCTCAGGAACCACATGTTGTGATGGTCACTGGTGCCAGTCACAGTTGTAAGTCTTCCACACATCACTCCTTCTCTCTGTGCCCCATGCAACTGCTCAAGAACCTTGACCTTACCATTGGTGAGCTTTTGTGAATTAAGTTGTTTACTTGCTCATTTTACTTTATAAACTTGAATGTACTTGGTAAAATGTTTTGTGTCTAATACACCTCCATATCCCCAATGTCTGGATAACTAAAAATCCTAAATGATCTCTTGTATATCTGAATGAATGAATGTCAGCCTGGTATTTTAAACAAATCATTTCAATCAAAAAGAAATCTTTTGAGAAATAATTTAACTTGTTGTGAGGATGCAATGGCACAATGCAAGCTGCATCATTTGTTTTAATGATATTTCAATACTGTTGAATGGTATGAGCTATATATGGTTCACTTCAACACATTTCTGCAATGAATGCAGTAAATTGCAATATCTAGAAACAACCTAGCCCCAGTACAAGAGCAGTGCTGAGAGAGCCAGTTCTAAACACGTATAAATGCTGCAAGTTTCTTTGTATATCTGAAGATAAAGAAGACAAACCACAGCACACTGACAGGTGAAGACCCTGAAGCCTCCTGTTCTGGTCTTAATCAGATATGGCCAAGTGGTCAGGATGTTTATGTATTTATCATTTGGCGCATTTTCAATTCAAACCACACACAACTGTAACAGGAAGAAATTTTGTTATAAAAAAGTTTAAACATCTTCCATGTTGAATTAGAAGTGCAGAAGTAAAGAGCAGAGAGAATCTTGTTCTTCTACTTAGGCTAACTATTTGTCCTTATGGATTCTAAAGCAATACAACATGTAGCATTATTATTCCCAAATCACCATGAGAATATGGTGGTCAGAGGTTCAATAATCTCTTTGCTAGGAAAGTTAATAATTAAACCTGCTTGCTTGAGAAACATTTCCTCAGTACCAATCAGACAGACTAAAATGCAATATATTTTTTAATTTAAAAAGAGGTATATAACTGTAATGGAAAATTATTAACTGAGTTGTTACACTGATGCTTTGGAGACCCCCTTCACCATCTGTGTTCTTGTATGGATGTGACCAGGGTTTGTAAAGACTCCTTTACCAAAGAACACTTCATCACCAGGGCATGAAGAAAAGAAAGGTCATGAGCTGGCTGAGGTCCAGCCCATCATCTCTGTTCAGCCCTTTACAGTCTACAACCAGCAATATCGAACAAACAGCGTGGTACTGAATTAGCCTCATTCATTCCTCCATAATGGAGCATCAGATACCCAGAGACTAGAGCAGATCAAAGCTACTAATCAAAGACAAGCAGATTCTAAGAGGAGAGCATGCAGACCAAGGGCCCTTCCCTGCTGCTGTTGGAAAGGAAGAAGCCCTCCCACCCGAGATACCATCTGTGGGAGGAGAGACAAGAAGATGCCTCCTTAAATAGAGGAAAACCAGTCTCAGCAGGGAGCTTGAACTAGAAATGACAATACAGTTATTACAATGAACCCAATTTTAAATGGAAGAGTCTGTGGAAGTATCAGTCCACACAAACACCCCTTGCTAGTGCACAAGACGGAATCAGTGATAAAAGTAGATATTACATTTATGTACATTTGAATTCTAGAAGACACATTTTTAAGCCCATTACAGAAAGAAAATTCATAAATTTTCTCTTGTTTTTAAAAGCACAGAGTTGTCACCTCTGTGAACTCTTTCGAATTCCTCCAGCTCAAAATTACTGCTGTGTCTGTTTAATCTGTAAAACCTTGCTTACTGTCTCTAAAGTGAGGGCTTCTTTAGAGCAAGTATTGTGTCTTATTCTTCAATATCTCTTTTAAGTCAAGTAAAGACACATAGAGAGAGCTTAACAAATAGTGGATAAATAAAGAAATGAAACAAATGCTGATAAACACCCTGCAGCTAGTGATACTGAGTGGGGAAGGGAGGTGAGGGCAGGGGAGGCATAAATCTGACTACTCCCACTCAGCACAGACAGAAGTGGAGTAAGGAATCAGAAACACACCAGACAAAGGAACCAGATACAAAATGTCTTCTTCAAATCTCATTCTGGGGAGGGTCTTCAGTTCATTTCAGTTCAGTTGCTCAGTTGTGTCCAACTCTTTGCAACCCCATGAAACACAGCATGCCAGGCCTCCCTGTCCATCACCAACTTCCAGAGTTTACCCAGACTCATGTCCATTGAGTAAGTGATGCCATCCAACCATCTCATCCTCTGTCATCCCCTTCTTCTCCTGCCCTCAATCTTTCCCATCATCAGGGCCTTTTCAAATGAGTCATCTCTTCACATCAGGTGGCCAAAGTATTGGAGTTTCAGCTTCAAAATCAATCCTACCAATGAACACCCAGGACTGATCTCCTTTAGGATGGACTGGTTGGATCTCCTTGCAGTCCAAGGGACTCTCAAGAGTCTTCTCCAACACCACAGTTCAAAAGCATCAATTCTTCGGCACTCAGCTTTCTTTATAGTCCAACTCTCACATCCATACATGACCAGTGGAAAAACCATAGCCTTGACTAGAGGGACCTTTGTTGGCCAAGTAATGTCTCTGCTTTTTTTTTATTATTATTATTGTTTTTGCCATACATTGTCATGATATCACCATGGGTTTACATATGCTTCCCCTCTGGGTCCCCCCTCCCTCCTCTCTCCCCCCCAGGAAATCTCGCTGCACCAGTCCCGAGCATCAATCCTGGGCTGGCATATGCTTTCTAGGTTGGTCATAACTTTCCTTCCAAGGAGCAAGCATCTTTTAATTTCATGGTTGCAATCACCATCTGCAGTGATTTTTGGAGCACAAAAAAAAAGTCAGCCACCATTTACACTGTTTCCCCATCTATTTGCCAAGAAGAGATGGGACCAGATGCCATGATCTTAGCTTTCTGAATGTTGAGCTTTAAGCCAACTTTTTCACTCTCCTCTTTCACTTTCATCAAGAGGCTCTTTAGCTTTTCTTCACTGTCTGCCATAAGGGAGGTGTCATCTGCATATCTGAGGTTATTGATATTTCTCCCGGAAATCTTGATTCCAGCTTATGCTTCATCCAGTCCAATGTTTCTCATGATGTACTCTGCATGTAAGTTAAATAAGCAGGGTGACAATATACAGCCTATTTGGAGCCAGTCTGTTGTTTCATGTCCAGTTCTAACTGTTGCTTCCTGACCTGCATACAGGTTTCTCAAGAGGCAGGTCAGGTGGTCCGGTATTCCCATCTCTTTCAGAATTTTCCACAGTTTATTGTGATCCACAAAGTCAAAGGCTTTGTCATAATCAATAAAGCAATTTTTCTGGAACTCTCTGATCACATTTAACTTCTGCACAAAGCTGTACCTCAGAAACTTCACCAAGGCAAGAAAAAAACTGACAGCATTGCTGTCAAGAATGTGGCATCAATAGTAATACTCATCAAATAGCTGTTTTTTTAGCTCCCAGTGACTCATTCTGGCCAATGAAACGTGGGTGGTGTCACCTGTGTCACTTCCGAGTGGAGGCATGAAATTCCATGTGACTCTCTAGTTTCTATTTCCTGCCCCAGAAGCTGCGTGTTCCACATGGTATACATGCAAGCTCGCGGAGCCTCACTGACCACAGTATGTTTTCAGCTTGGTAATGAATATGTGTGTGCATGTGTGTGTTCCTTCTGAGATTTGGGAGTCAGTTGATTCAGCATTAGAACAGAGCTTATTCTGACAGATCCAAAGGATAAAGATGACTTGAAAGGAAGACAAAATCTGTCACATGAATAAGATACTTCCTTGGATTTCCTCTTCCGTCTGTGTCTTCATCCCAAGCTGCTCCCTCAGGTCTCAACTTACTTCCTCTTTTGGGCTTGGTTGGTTCCTAGTCAGCATTACTGATTGACCAAGAACTAGATCTAAACTTCTGTTTAAGAGCACCTACCCCTGGTGCATCTCCTCTTTCCTTTACATCACTCTGTGCTGACAGTTGTGCTTCCATTTCCCCGGTTTTGTCTCTGATCATCTTTCCTTCATCCTTAAACATCTCTCCTTTGCTCTGAGTTAGTCAGTTCATCATCTTTGATCTTATTTTACTTTTCACCAATCCTGTACTAATGAAAAAGCCGCATGTACTTTCTAAACCTCTTCAGTTTCTTCTTGATTTCCTGAACAAATCTGATTCCTGGATTTAGTTCTCCATGTAGTTAATTAAATTCTTCACCTTTGGGTAAGAAATAATATTGCTGAGTTTTTTTCCCCTCAACTGAAGAAAATGGCACATTCAAAACCTATCTCCTTGTGACCATGTAACCGAAAGGTATGTGTGAGGGGTCCAGTTGACCGCTCAAAAGCCAGTAAATGTGCCAGGTTGATGGAAAGGAAAGTTTGCTTCATTTCAGATGCCAGCAACTGGTGGGGAGGGGTACGGACATTTGTCTAAGGGCTGACTCCTCCCACTCCATGACAAGCAGGGGATGAGAGCTTTTATAGACAGAGCTGGGGTGGGGGGAGGTTATATGCAGAAACAGCACAGTCATTTCTAACAGAAATCTTCAAATTGGTAATCAGTGGTCTGACTAGCATCATCTTGGTTGTTTTCAGTTCAGTTCAGTCACTCAGTTGAGTCTGACTCTTTGCGACCCCATGCACTGCAGCACACCAAGCTTCCCTGTCCATCACCAACTCCAAGAGCTTGCTCATACTCATGTCCATCAAGTTGGTGGTGCCATCCAAAACATCCATTGGTTGTTTTAGGTGCAGTTAATCTTTTGTTCTGGGGTGTACTTGTTCACAGTTCTTTGTCATCGGTTCTCAGAATTGTGGAAACTCAAGTTCTGGGTACAGGATGGTCACCATGTAGCTAACCACTCCATCTGATGGTTTGTATCTATAAGACAGCTCATAGGATATGGCTCAGAATATTATCTATAACCCCTGAGAAAGAACTAAAGATCCTTACTGTGCTTAATGACTACATTATTATTATTTCATCTCCTCTGGTGGTTTTCCTTTGTTTCCACATTTCCCGCTTCTCCAATTAAACTTATTCTTCAAAACGCAGGCAGAAGACACGGTGAGGGGGCAAGGATCATAGAGTCCTGCTCTGTTTCAACCACAGCCCTAGGGACCCCCTCAGGACTTGGAAGGGGCCGGTGCAAGGAGAGGCTCTGAAGAACAAGGTTCATTAACTTCATGATTAATCCACCTCTGCTCAGAGCTGATGTAATTACCAACTGCAGAGCTACTGAGTTCTGGTGGGTGGTGATTCTTAAACCACTGCAACCTAAGGTTAGTGCCTCTGGGGTGGTACTCAGAGCTCAAAGCCAGAGTGATTGCTCAGACTCAGACTCTATGAACTGATGCTTTATTGCACATGGAGCTTTGGTGCAGCTGAGTCCTGCCTGCAGACCAGTCTAAGAACACTGGAAGTACAGCAAAATGTGTTCCTCCTTTAACATCAAAGACTCTGTGAACAGATTTCCTTATCAGTGAATGCTTCCCAATCTGGGCAGGCTAACCAAGGTTCCTGCAGTCTGCAGGCATCTTCTAAGGCCTTGCCAAGGCCCAGGATTGGAGTCAGGCCTGTACCTGTGTATAAGCTCTGTATTTCCCCTCTCTATAGCTTAATAGATGCTCAGCTAATATTTATTGAATGGCTGGATGGCATTGCACTAAATGTTGAAGAGAAATTGTCTTAAATATAAAGAAATGTTTCTGAGAACACCATTTAGCTAATATTTTTGTTTTAAAGGCAAATGTTTTCAGCAGTTAGCAAGGCAAAATTTGATTTTCAAAAGCAAGCAACGTTTATCACCAACAAATAGGTCACAACTAACACTGCAAATCTCTGTCTCTAAGGATACACAAGACAAACCATAACATACTAGCATGTGGATTCTTACTAAGTCTTAATCAAACGCAATTGAGGAGACGGGATATTCATTCATATGGTTTATCATTTGTAGGTTTTGCACTAAAAGCACAACAATATCACAGAAAGAAAATTGGGGATTAAAAAAATACAGTTACACCATCTATATGATATATGAAAGGAGATGAGTATACATGTGTTCCCCTTCCAGAACACATGTATACCCATGGCAGATTCATGTCAATGTATGGCAAAACCAACACAATAATGTAAAGGAAAAAAGAAATAAATTATTTTTTAAAAATTTAAAAAATAAAAATTAAAGAAAGAAAGGAGATTAAGTGCAGAAAGAGTTCTTTGGCTTAAAACAGCAAATAGCTTAATTAGTCTTGAAAGATGATGTGGAGATCAGGACAACTCAACTGTTCTGCACATCTGTTAGAATTGTGAACTGATAATTTTAGATAATGTTGCACTTTGATTCCCTTCTCTTTACTTTTTGTGAATCTGCTGTAGTTTTCCCTAGAGGCTCAGATGGTAAAGCGTCTGCCTACAATGTGGGAGACCTGGGTTTGATCCCTGGGTTGGGCAGATCCCCTGGAAAAGGAAATGGCAGCCCACTCCAGCACTACTGCCTGGAAAATCCTATGGACAGAGGAGCCTGGTATGCTACAGTTCATGGGGTCACAAAGAGTCAGACACGACTGAATGATTCCACTTCTACTGTAGGTTTTTACATTTTTGTTACCACATGGCTCACATAAAACGTGTTATAGAGACAACAGTATATACTACACTGATAACAAATTAATTTCAATGACGTACAAAAGCTCTAACTTTTTATCCTCTTCTACACTTTTCGGTTTTGATGTCAGAATTTGCATCTCTTTATATTGTAGATCCACTAACAAAATATTTTTCTCTATATCTGTTTTAATACTTCCTTTAGACTAGAGCTAACTGGTTCTCACACTACCATACTACAGTGTGAAAGTATGCTGAATTGGATTCAGTATTTACATTTACCAGTCTGTTGTATATTTTCCTTTCTTTCATATAAAAATTAGCAACCTTCATTTAGTTTGAAGAACTCCCTTCAGTAACCTTGTAAGACAATCCTAATGTTGGAGAATTCCCTCAATTGGGAGAGTCTTTATATCATCTTCATTTATGAAAAACAACCTTCCTGAGAAAAGTATTCTTGGCTGGTGTTTTTTTTTTTTTTTGTCATAAGTTTAAGTATATCATCCCTTTCTCTCCTGGCCTGTCAGGTTTCTTCTAAAAAGTCCACTGATATTCTTAAGGGAATTTCCTTTTTGTGAGCATTTACTTTTCTCTTGCTGCTTGTAAAATTATCTCTTTTCCTTGATTACAAACAATGTGTCTTGGGGATGATCATTTTGAATGAACTCTGAGGAGTGACCTGTTAGCTACATGAACTTGGATGTGTAAATCTCATCAGATTTGGGAATTCTCTGGTAGTATTTCTTTTTTTTTTTATTAGTCTTGCCACACAATGCCATGATATCACCATGGGTTTACATATGCTCCCCCTCCAGAACCCCCCTCCCTCCTCCCTCCCTCCTCCCTCCCCCCGGGAAATCTCGATGCACCAGCCCTGAGCATCAATCCTGGGCTGGCGATTGATTATACATATGATAATTAACATGTTTCAATGCCATTCTCCCATATCATCCCACCCTTACCCTCATCCACAGAGTCCACGAGTCTATTCTATACATCTGTGTTCCCTTTGCTGTCTCGCATGTTGGGTTCTCATTACCGTCTTTCTAAATTCCATATATATGTGTTAATATACTGTATTGTTGTTTTTGCTTCTGGCTTACTTCACTCTGGATAATGGGCTCCAGTTCGGTCCATCTGAGTAGAACTGCTTCAAATGAATTATTTTTAATGCTGAGTAATATTCCATTGTGTATATGTACCACAGCTTTCTTATCCATTCGTCAGTTGATGGGCATCTAGGTTGCTTCCATGTCCTGGCTATTGTAAACAAGGCAGCGATGAACATTGGGGTACACGTGGCTCTTTCAATTCTGGTTTCCTCGGTGTATATGCCCAGCAGTGGGATTGCTGGGTCATATGGCAGGTCTATTTGCAGTTTTTTAAGGAACCTCCACACTGTTTTCCATAGTGGCTGTACTAGTTTGCATTCCCACCAACAGTGTAAGAGAGTTCCCTTTTCTCCACATCCTCTCCAGCATTTATTGCTTGTAGATTTTTGGATGGCAGCCATTCTGACTGGTGTAAGTGGTACCTCATTGTGGTTTTGATTTGCATTTCTCTGATAATGAGTGATGTTGAGCATCTTTTCATGTGTTTGTTAGCCATTTTTATGTCTTCTTTGGAGAAATGTCTGTTAAGTTCTTTGGCCCACTTTTGATTGGGTCATTTGTTTTAATAGAATGGAGCTACAGGAGTTGCTTGTATATTTTTGAGATTAATTGTTTGTTCATTGCTTCATTGGCTATTATTTTCTCCCATTCTGAAGGCTGTCTTTTCACCTTGCTTATAGTTTCCTTTGTTGTGAAAAAGCTTTTAATTTTAATTAGGTCCCATTTGTTTATTCGTGCTTTTATTTCCAATATTCTGGGAGGTGGGTCATGGAGTATCCCGCTTTGGTTTATGTCAGAGAGTGTTTTGCCTATGTTATCCTCTAAGAGTTTTATAGTTTCTAGTCTTATGCTTAGATCTTTGATCCATTTTGAATTTATCTTTGTGTATGGTGTTAGAAAGTGTTCTAGTTTCATTCTTTTACAAGTGGCTGTCCAGTTTTCCCAGCACCACTTGTTAAAGAGGTTGTCTTTTCTCCATTGTATATTCTTGCCTCCTTTGTCAAAGATAAGGTGTCCATAGATGCGTGGATTTATCTCTGGGCTTTCTATTCTGTTCCATTGATCTATATTTCTGTCTTTGTGCCAGTACCATACTGTCTTAATGACTGTGGATTTGTAGTATAGCCTAAAGTCAGGTAGGTTGATTCCTCCAGTTCCATTCTTCTTTCTCAAGATTGCTTTGACTATACGAGGTTTTTTGTATTTCCATACAAATTGTGAAGTTATTTGTTCTAATTCTTTGAAAAAGACCTCTGGTAGCTTGATAGGAATTGCATTGAATCTATAATTTGCTTTGGGTAGTATACTCATTTTCACTATATTGATTCTTCCAATCCACGAACACAGCACATTTCTCCATCTGTTTTTGTCCTCTTTGATTTCTTTCATCAGTGTTTTATAGTTTTCTATATACAAGTCTTTTGATTCTTTAGGTAAAAATATTCCTAAGTATTTTATTCTTTTTGTTTCAATGGTGAATGGAATTGTATCCTTAATTTCTCTATCTGATTTCTTATTGTTAGTGTATAGGAATGCCAGGGATTTGTGTGTGTTGATTTTGTATCCTGAAACTTTGCTATATTCACTGATTAGCTCTAGTAATTTTCTCGTAGAGTCTTTAGGGTTTTCAATATAGAGAATCATGTCATCTGCAAACAGAGAGAGTTTTACTTCTTCTTTTCCAATCTGGATCCCTTTTATTTCTTTATCTGCTCTGATTGCTGTGGCCAAGACTTCCAAAACTATGTTGAAAAGTAGTGGTGAGAGTGGGCACCCTTGTCTTGTTCCTGACCTCAGGGGGAATGCTTCCAGCTTTTCACCATTGAGGATAATGTTTGCTGTGGGTTTGTCATATATAGCTTTTACTATGTTGAGATATGTTCCTTCTATTTCTGCTTTTTGGAGGGTTTTTATCATAAATGGATGTTGGATTTTGTCAAAGGATTTCTCTGAATCTATTGAGATAATCACGTGATTTTTATTTTTCAATTTGTTAATGTGGTGTACTACATTGATTGATTTGCGAATATTGAAGAATGCTTGCATCCCTGGGATAAAGCCTACTTGATCATGATGTATGATTTTTTTTAATGTGTTGTTGGGTTCTATTTGCTAGAATTTTGTTGAGGATTTTTGCATCTAAGTTCATCAGTGATATTGGCCTGTAGTTTTCTTTTTTTGTGGCATCTTTGTCGGGTTTTGGAATTAGGGTGATGGTGGCCTCACAGAATGAGTTTGGAAGTTTACCTTCCTCTGCAATTTTCTTGAAGAGTTTGAGTAGAATAGGTGTTAGCTCTTCTCTAAGTTTTTGGTAGAATTCAGCTGTGAAGCCATCTGGTCCTGGGCTTTTGTTTTTTGGAAGATTTCTGATTACGGTTTCAATTTCCGTGCTTGTGATGGGTCTGTTAATATTATCTATCTCTTCCTGGTTTAGTCTTGGAAAGTTGTACTCTTCTAGGAATTTGTCCATTTCATCCAGGTTGTCCAGTTTATTTGCATATAGTTGCTGATAATAGTCTCCTATGATCCTTTGTATTTCTGTGTTTTCTGTTGTGATCTCTCTGTTTTCATTTCTAATTCTGTTGATTTGGTTCTTCTACCTTTGTTTCTTGATGAGTCTGGCTAATGGTTTATCAATTTTATTTATCTTCTCAAAGAACCAGCTTTTGGCTTGGTTGATTTTTGCTATAGTCTCTTTTGTTTCCTTTGCATTTATTTCTGCCCTGATCTTTAAGATTTCTTTCCTTCTACTAGACCTGGGCTTCTGCATCTCTTCCCTTTCTAATTGCTTTAGATGTAAAGTAAGGTTATTTATTTGATTTTTTTCTTGTTTCCTGAGGTGAGCTTGTATTGCTATGAACTTTCCCCTTAGCACTGCTTTCACAGTGTCCCATAGGTTTTGGGCTGTTGTGTTTTCATTTTCATTCATTTCCATGCATAACTGAATTTCATTTTTGATTTCTTCTGTGATTTGTTGGTTATTCAGCAGTGTGTTGTTGAGCCTCCATATGTTGGAAGTTTTGAGAGGTTTTCTCCTGTAGTTGATATCTAATCTCACTGCATTGTGGTCAGAAAAGATGCTTGGAATGATTTCAATATTTTTGAATTTATCAAGGTTAGATTTATGACCCAGGATGTGATCTATCCTGGAGAAGGTCCCGTGTGCACTTGAGAGAAAGGTGAAATTCCTTGTTTTGAGGTGGAATGACCTATAGATATCAATTAGGTCTAGTTGGTCTATTGTATCATTAAAAGTTTGAATTTCCTTGTTACTTTTCTGTCTAGTTGATCTATCCATTGGTGTGAGTGGTGTATTAAAGTCTCCCACTATTATTGTGTTGTTGTTAATTTCCCCTTTGATACTTGTTAGCATTTGCCTTACATATTGTGGTGCTCCTATGTTGCGTGCATATATATTTATAATTGTTATTTCTTCTTCTTGGATTGATCCTTTGATCATTATGTAATGTCCATCTTTATCTCTTTTCACTGCCTTTATTTCAAAGTCTACTGTATCTGATATGAGTATTGCCACTCCTGCTTTCTTTTGGTCTTTATTTGCATGGAATATCTTTTTCCAGCCTTTAACTTTCAGTCTATATGTGTCCCTAGGTTTGAGGTGTGTCTCTTGTAGACAACATATATAGGGGTCTTGTTTCTGTATCCAATCAGCCAATCTTTGTCTTTTGATTGGGGCATTCAGCCTGTTTACATTTAAGGTAATTATTGATAAGTATGATCCCGTTGCCATTTACTTTATTGTTTTGGGTTCGAGATTATATACCCCATCCGTGTTTCCTATCTAGGAAAGATCCTTTAGCATTCGTTGGAGGGCTGGTTTGGTGTTGCTGAATTCTCTCAGTTTCTGCTTGTCTGAAAAACTTTTGAATTCTCCTTCAAATTTGAATGAGATCCTTGCTGGGTACAGTAATCGGGTTTGTAGATTGTTTTCTTCCATGACTTTAAGTATGTTTTGCCATTCCCTTCTGGCCTGAAGCGTTTCTATTGAGAGATCAGCTGTTATCCTTATGGGATTCTCCTTGTGAGTTATTTTTTGTTTCTCCTTTGCTGCTTTTAAAATTTGCTCTTTATATTTGATATTTGTTAATTTGATTAATATGTGTCTTGGGGTGTCCGCTTGGTGTTCATTCTATTTGGGACTCTCTGTGTTTCCTGGACCTGAGTGGCTATTTGCTTCCCCAATTTAGGGAAATTTTCAACAATTATCTCTTCAAGGATTTTCTGATGGTCTTTCTTATTGTCTTCTTCTTCTGGGACTCCTATGATTCGAATATTGGTGCGTTTAATATTGTCCCAGAGGTCTCTAAGATTGTCCTCATTTCTTTTAATTCTTTTTTCATTTTTCCTTTCTGTTTCATTTATTTCTGCCATTCTGTCTTCTACCTCACTTATCCTGTCTTCTATCTCTGTTATTCTACTGTTGGTTCCCTCCAGGGTGTTTTTGATCTCATTTATTGCATTATTTATTGTATTTTGACTCTTTTTCTTTTCTTCTAAGTCCTTGTTAAAGCTTACCTGCATCTTCTCAATCCTTGCCTGCAGGTTATTGAATTGCAACTCCAACTTATTTTCCAGGTTTTGGATCATTGTCAGTATCATTATTCGGAATTCTTTGTCAGGTAGACATCCTATCTCTTCGTCTTTTGTTTGTTCTGGGGGATATTTATCCTGTTCCTTTTCTTTCTGGGTATTTCTCTGCCTTTTCATCTTGTTTATCTTGCTGTGTTGTCCCTTTATTGTGGGGGGTTCCTCACTATGGGAGGGGTTGGAAGTGTGGTTTGTCAAAGTTTCCTGGATGGGAAAGCTTGTGTGGTTTTCTGGTGGGTGGATCTGGGTTTCCTCACTGTAACTAGCAATGGAGTGTCCAGTAAAGAGTTTTGAAGTGTCGGTGGACTTGGTGTGACCTTGGGCAACCTGTGTATTGAAGCTCCATGCAGTGTTCCTGTGTTGCTGGAGAATTTGCTTGGTATATCTTACTCTGGAGCTTGTTGGCCCTTGAGGGGTGGTTGGTTTCAGTTTTGGTATGGAGGAGTTTGATGAGTTCCTATCGATTAATTAATTCTTGGATCCAGGAGTTTTCTGGAATTCTCAGGATCTGGGCTTAGCCTCCTGTCTTCCAGTAGCCTCAGGACTCCTTCGTCTATGCTCTGATGGTGGCAGAACATCTAGTTTAGTGATGAAAAGTTTCTTCACAGTGACAGACACCCTGTCAGGTACACAGAGTTACATGGCATGGACCAGAAGGAGAAGAGAGGAAACAGATGGTGAGGCAGTGAATTGGCCCGTGATTACTCCCCTGTGTGCTCTCCACAGCCTGGATCCCTCGGAGATGTTCACAGAGTTATACCGAAATGAGAAGAGGGTAGAAGGAGAAAGAATTGACCAGAGAGAGAAAAGAGAGAGTCAGATGGACAGAGACAGATCCAGCCAGAGGTCAGTTATTGCAGTGTTCTTCACAGCTCGTAACACTCAAGCAGAGTCCCAGAGTTGGGTAGAGAAGATACAGGGGAAGGGGATGTTGAAGGTGTCTTGGTAGGAGAAGAAAAAAAAAAAAGGAGAGACAAGAATAGGGAGAGAGCAGTCAAGCCAATGATCTCACTCCCAGGTAACAATGGGTACTGGAGCTTGGATCCTTAAAGGTACAAAGTTGATACCAAACACTAATAAGCAAAGATTAAAAATCTAGAGTAAAGACTGGATTCTCAAAAATACTATTACAAAAAAAAAGAAAGAAAGAAAAATAAAGAAGAAAATAAGGGAAAAAATCAATTAAAAATAAAAAAGGGGGAAAAAGTGGAGATATAAAAGGTAAGAAAAGAAATAGGATGGAGAATACAATAAGGGAGAAAGAGGAGATTTTAAAAAAAAAGGAAAATAAAAATAAAGGAAAAAAAACAGGGTTATAGGGGATTTAAAAATTCTAAAAAAAAAAGTATAAAAAGGTTTTAAAAATTTAAAAGATGTTCCTAGTACAGTTATAACTAAGGCTTTCTCTGGTGCTGATGCATACAGCGAGGGATCAGTTCATTTTCAGATAATTCCTTGGTCCGGCTTGTACTTCTCAAGGTCTATAGACTCCTTTCTATGCAGTCTGCACCACCTGCAGGGATTTAATCTGCTACTCCTGTCAGTTCCAAAGCTGTTTCCTCTGCTTGCTTTAGCATCTTCTGTTTGCTGGTCTCTTAAGTGTCTATTCAGTGCTCTGGGGTTTGCTCCGCTCCTGGTAAGTGCACTTCCCCCACCCCCTCTGCTCAGGCTCTCTGTCGTCCGCCCGGCACGGTTGGAGAGCGCGACTTCTCCCCTCCCCCGGCCCAACTGCTCGGTTTTCTCGACGTGCAGCTGAGCACGCCTTCTTAGGTGTGTAGAGTGCTGATCCGTCCAGAATCCCCAGAAGTCTTGGTTAGCACCTAGCTCTGCTCGCAATTTGGCCGCGGAAGTCTCACCGGGGCTGGGTTATGCCCGCTGCTCTCGGGCAGGGGCTGGGCTTGTCCGCAGCCGGCAGCTACCCAGCTCCACCAGCCGGCCGCCTTCGGCCGACTCCGCGACGCCCTTTGTTCTGTGCGCGGGCCTGGCGGGGGTTGGGGGGGCGCTTCCTGGGGAAAGCTACCCCGCAGTCTGTCTCCGGTTAGCCCCCTGGGTTAGGTCCCTCAGGCTGCTCCGTTCCCTAAGCGCGCGGCCCGCCCCTCCCTGAGCAGTCTGCACTGGCTAGTGGGGGATGGAGCGCCTGAGCCGCCGCTCCGCTGTGCGTTGCAGCTAGAGATGTACTTTGCAGGGCTTAATTATTTATCTGTTTTTACTCCCGGTTATTTTGCTCTCTAAGATTTACCACAGATCAGCCAGGGAGAATGTTTCCTGGTATTCGGAAACCTTTCTCTTTTTTTTTTTTT
>ML663561.1:53362-179241 GCA_007570785.1 Antilocapra americana
TTTTTTTGTCCTACCTCCTCTCATCGGCAATGGGCTGCCCCTCCAGATGCCCGATGTCTTCTGCCAGCATTCAGATGTTGTTTTATGGAGTTTGCTCGGCCTTTAAAAGTTCTTTTGGTGTATTTATTGGGGAGAGAGTGGTCTCCCCGTCCTATTCCTCCGCCATCTTAGTTCTCCTGGTAGTATTTCTTTAAGCACAGTCTCTGTCCCTTTCTCCCTCTCTTCTCCTTCCGGGACCCCAGAAATGCGCAGGTTGTTTCTGTGAATGTTGCCCCACAGTTCACATAGGTTCTTTCACACTTTTTCACTCCTCTTTGTCTCTGTCCCCTGGCTGGATAATATCAACGGTCCTGCCTTCTAAGTTACAGAGTCTTCTGCTGCTGTTGATGCTCTCTGTAGCATTTTTCATTGTGTTGCATTTCATTCATTTTAATCTTAAGCAACTGATCCTAAAGGAAATCAGACCTGAATATTCATTGGAAGGACTGATGCTGAGCTGAAACTCCAGTACTTTGGCCACCTGATGCCAAGAACTGACTCATTGGAAAAGATCCTGATGCTGGGAAAGATTGAAGGCAGGAGGAGAAGGGGACGACAGAGGATGAGATGCTTGGATGATGGTATCACTGACTCAGTGGACGTGAGTTGGAGCATGCTCTGGGAGTTGGTGAACGACAGGGAAGCCTGGCCTGCTGCAGTCCATGGGGTCGCAAAGAGTCAGGCATGACTGAGCCACTGGACTGAACTGAACTGAATCTTAAGCAACTGAATTTCTGTTTGGTTCATTTTTCTGTTTGGTTTCTTCTGTTATTCTCTTTGCTTCACTGCAAAGCTTGAGGGATCTCAGTTCCTTACCAGGGTTGAATCCAGACCACAGCAGTAAGTGCGTCGAATCCTAACCACTAAACCATCAGCAAACTCCCTGTTTACTTCCTTTTTTATGATTTCTATCTCTGTAAAAAAAATCTGAATTTATTCTGCAGAGTAACTCACCCTACCTCAACAATTACTGAGCCCAAGCTCTAGGACTCACAAACCAAATAGGAGGCGGCCTGCTGCAACCCCTGAAACCTGGGTGCCTAGAGCCTGTTCTCCGCAATAAGAGAAACCCACACATAGAGAAGCCTGCTGTCCACAAATAAGAGTAGTGCCTGCTTGCCGCAACTAGAGAAAGCTCATGTGAATTAACAAAGACTCAGTGCAACCAAAACTTAAAAACAATAATAAAGATAATGATAAACATTTTTTAATCTTATTTTGTTCATATATTTTCCTCCTGAACTTGTTTTAGTTTATCTGTGTTTTCTTGGAGTTCACTGAGCTTCTTGGTGTGTATGCTTTATTTCATCATATGTCATTTATTTCACCACTCTCCAATGGTGAACAGCCATGTGAGCTGCCCTGGGCATCTTTCCATCCCCAAGCACAGCCTAGAACTATGAACCTGCAAGCATGAGTGTAGTTTGGAGCCCTGGAAACCTTCCAGAGTCGTCAGCCAAGTAACCAGGAGGGTCCAACTCACAACCAGACCAGCCCTCTTAGGTCTTATATTAGTTCAGCAGCTTCTCCATGATCTCCACAATGGAATTGGTGATGGTAGGGGTAGGGGTGGGAGGGTTGGGGTGTTGTGTAAATGTAATCTTTACTTGGCTATTCCTACACGACAGCTCTCTCTACCCTGAGGAATCATGGCAGAATCACAAATATATTTTCAGTAGTAAATAGATTAAAGCAACTTTGAAATAATCTTGAAACATCTAAAAATAGATGTTTTCAAAGAAGCCCATTGGTCTGAACTTCTTCCTCTAAGAGATCAGTCATATTGGACCCCTTCATCCATGTCTCTGAAACATAAACAGCCAACCGTTCCTGATCTCTCTGTCTACATCCATTCTTCTGGATCCCCTCTGCCTAGGTCTCCACTTTCTTGTCCTCTTGTTCCACCTGAATACAGGATGTAGGTGAGCATCAATTTGCCCTCCACCAACTTGAAGATATATATGAGCTGATATAATTCACTTAGAAGGAGAGATGTTGGAGAGACAAGAAATAGCAGCATCCTGAAGAAATAGTAGGAAGGGATAGAGAAGAAAGGAAGAATTTATAAGGATTGGATAATTAACTAGACGTGGGAGAAGAGGAAAGAGGTGTCTGTATCCACTTAAGGAATAAATGAGAGATGAAAAAGGAAGATGTAGCTGTGTACAGTTAGATTTTGAACTGGCCCATGAACATTTCGGCAGAATAAGGAAAGTTTTATCCATTCTCTCCCACCAGCCAACCTTCCACTTTGAAACTCACACCCGGTCTGGTGCCCAAGAACAGGTTACAAACAGGTGATGTGACATCTCAGGAAGAGCATCCAGGGAAGTTAAGGATTGGTTTTTTTTCTATGAGTTCTTCTTGTTAGGAAGAAGTGTGTGTGTGTGTGTGTGTGTGTGTGTGTGTGTGTGTGTGTGTGTGTGTAGACCAAGTTTATATCCTTTTCTTAATAAGAGTGACCTGGGGCATTTGTGATCCAGGGTGAAATCATGCCCTCATTAGCCTCTAAGACAGGTGAGAGAGCAGGTCAGCTCACTCATCTTGTATATCCTGTGAGGAAAATGGTGTTTGAGGACCAATCCTCTAAAAGCATTTGACATGGAACTTGCTAAATTATCAACACAGCAAAAATTTACTTTATTCAGAATATTTCATTTTGAGCAGTTTCCATATAAAACAGTTACAGGTCAGCACTACTCTACTGAAATACAGGCAATTAGAATATATGAGGCTTCATCTCATATTTAATACAAGATCATGGGAAAGTCACTGGGGATGTTCCCAGGAATTCAACATCATCATACCCAGGGTCCCCTTTCTTCCCCTGGAGCAGCCAGGGGCTCTCTTCTCCTTCCCCAGGATCATCCACATCTCTGGAGAAGTTCAGAGAAGAGTCTGAAATAGTAAAGAGAAGTTTGATTAGAACTGAGACATGGAGATAGGACAGAGCCCTATGGTGGAAGCAAGTCAGGCAAGTGGTGATGACAAAGCATCCCTGGAGCCCAGGTGTGGACAGGGATGCTCAGGCTATTTCACATGAGTTACAGTGAGGATGGATCCCAGCTGTCCTAAAAGATCCAGTCCATGTGGTATCTGGGGCCTCAGCACATGTGGAAATCCTGCATCGCAGGAGATCTGTGCTCACACAGGAGCTCTGGGAAGACCTGCTCCCAGGCTACTCAATAGCAAGGAGATACCCAGCAATGGTAAGAATCATAAAAAGGAATTTAATTGTTCTTCTTTCAAGGGTGATAGATGCAAATTCACAATAAGAGGGAGACTGGAGACAGGAAAAACCTGAATTCCTCACTCACAACCCAAGTCTGCTGTTAGTTGACTTGACCTCTGATCCCAAATGTTCACAAATAGTATCACAGGTACAGCCACAGATGGCCCCTCCCCAGAGACTACACAGGCCCTCAAATAGAGAAATATTTTTTTCTAGTGAATGAGTGTCTTCTTCCAGCTACTGAACTAACTGGAGCAAATTAGACCTTAACTGATCACAAATGCTGAGTCTATGCTCCACCACCATGGCTCAATGTTAAGGTCACCGCACATCATAGACTTTGTACTTGTTGATGTTAACATATAAACAGAGCTCATCTTAAATTTTAAAAATGCTTCACCCAATTCAATACTGCAATATATTTTTTTTAAATCTCTACTTTTCATGGATCAGTTCAGTTCAGCCACTCAGTCATGTCTGACTCTTTGCCACTGAATGGACTGCAATACTTCAGGCCTCCCTGTCCATCAACAACTCCTGGAGCTTGCTCACACTCAGATCCATTGAGTCGGTGATGCCATCCAACCATCTCATCCTCTGTCGTCCCCTTCTCCTCCTTCCCTCAATCCCTCCCAGTATCAGGGTCTTTTCAAATGAGTCAGTTCTTCGCATCAGGTGGCAAAAATAGCGTTTCAGCTTCAGCATCAGTACCTCCAATGAATATTCAGGACTGATTTCCTTTAGGATTGACTGATTTGATCTCCTTGCAGTCCAAGGGACTCTCAAGAGTCTTCTCCAACACCACAGTTCCAAAGCATCAATTCTTTGGCACTTAGCTTTCTTTATAAATATGCTCATTAATCAAAAAATTTCCTTTTTGGCCATGACACAATGCTTGTGGGATCTTAGTTCCTTAACCTGGATTGGACCTGGGCCCTAGCATTGAAAGCACAGAGTCCAAGCCACTGGACCACCAGGAAATTCCAGAATCTATAAATCTTAATGCAAGTATATCACATATAAAATGACAATTTTGTCACATTATGGAGACATAAATGCCAAAAGCAGAGTGATTCCTCACTCCTTTCAAGGAGTCTAACAGCATTAAAGATGGCATATGGCCAAGATGATGCTATCAAATGTATGAAATTACCTATTTTGAGTCTCTAGGGAGGCTGGGCATTGAGAAGCACAAATTCACCCTTTCCAGATAGAAAGATTGCAGGAAATCAGCTAACCCCACTCACCTGTCTGAGAGGACCTCACCCCATCCTCCTTCTCTGGGGGCACTTTCCCTTCACTCCCCTGAGAGGCAGGAGGAGCCCCAAGCACAGGTACCTCTTCAGCATCATCGTAATTTTCAGCAGGGATATCAGTCCTCTGATCTGGGGATTCCAAGAGCAGACAAAGGGGTCTGATGAAACCACAATAAGTGGGTTGGTCTGGGAAATACCTAAGATCCCTTACGATCACATGTCTCTGAGCTGCTATCTAGAGGCGTCTGTCACTCCTTGTTTCAAAAGACTTTTTCTCTAAGACCATGTTTCATTCTGATGTACCCATAAACCAATTTTATATATGTTAACATTTCCTGATGGAAATTACATATCTCAAAGCAATTCTTTCACCATTGAACATCACTAAAATACTTGGACAAATTGTTCTTTACAGATGTTATTTTTTTAAAACGTTGTGTGCCTGTTGTGATTCAGGACACAGAGAGCCCAGCCCCAATGTGAGACATCACAAACATCCAGAGAAGGAGGACGGACCCTATCTGGACAAAAGGGATGCCAAAGAAAGACAGATCCCCTTGCAATTTGTCTCTATGAGGGAAATTCTGCTCCCCAAAGCCCAGCCAAGGTGCGTCCACCTCTATTTCCTGGAGGAGATCTGTAGTCACGGTATTCCTCACTGTCCCCGGTATAATATGGCAGTTTATTCACTGAGTCATCTGACAGGAAGCCTAATGTGGAGACAAATATCACACAACACACAGAATGACCCTCTCCACACCATGGGACCTGTGTTAAGGCTGAGAAGGGACAGGCCTGGCTCCTGTGTGTAGACAGAGGCTGGGGGATCACAGGGCTCTGAGAGGCCATTCTGCCACTTTGGAGGAGCCACTTCTATGAGTCTGGGGCACGCGCTGGGGCTGAAGACGCTGAGAAGACCCACACAGCCTGTGAGTGGTGACAACCAGGGGTCCCAGGAGGGCAGACAGAGATACCCACCTGGGCTACCAAGAAGACCCTCCTTTCGAATCGCAAGGTCATCGAGCTCCTCATATATGGCTTCAGTGAGAGCATCTTCATAGCTGAATAAGGCTGAGAGATCCCCCAGCAGTCAGAGATGCCTCCCCAGACACCCCCATCCAGTAGGCTGAGAGATCCCTAGCAGGTCAGAGGTGTCACTGCAAACACCCCGATCAAGCAGACCCACCCTTCTTCTTCCCAGTGCTCACACGGGGGCTGCCAGAACCTCAGCATCATCTCCCACCCCATGCACCATGTCAGCATCTTCTCCCCTCACCTGACATGAATCCACAGCTCAGCCCCAATTTGTCTGGTCTCAAAGGAGAGGCCATGATTTATGAGGGTTCACACCCCAGTCCTAAGAACCTCTGTACACTCAGCCTTTAGAGTTCAGCACAGACCACATGGAGCTCTGCAACTCAGAACAGAGACCTGGCCCAGGACCCCTCCTCACATCTGCCCCATCTCCTGCCTCCACACACTCCCCCTGGTCCACAGTTCCCCCTGCAGCCCACCTCTGCGCTCTGCTCTCCCTCTGAGCAGCTGAGTCACCAGGATGATGAGGACAAGGAAGAGAAGGGCACCCAGGATGAGGCAGAGGACCCCAGGCAGGGAGAAGATGCCAGGGAGAGGATTTGAAGCTGGTCTAGTCCCTAATGAGAACAAGGGAAGATGGTTGGAAAAGGTCCTAGGCACAGAGAAATCCCTGGGCCAGCATTTCCAAGAGCTCCGGATGATGGCATCCCAGCCTCAGACATTGACGGGCTCCTCTGGGTCTTGTCCTGAGATGAGTCAACTCCACTCCGACCAGTATGGCCCTAAGGCAGAGCTGCGGATTGTCAGGGACCTGCCCTGCCGAGACAGCCTCTGAGGGGCCAGCTCATCCCTTCTTGAGCTTCAGGAGAAAGAGCATCAAACAGTCCTGAGACCTACACCTCACTGATGAGGAGCAACACTGAAAGGCAGGTGGGAGATTCTTAGATTCTGCAACATGGAAACCAGACCCACTTGGACTCCCAGGCATGAGAACATTTGATCCTGGGAACCAAGGCAGGGGATTTCCCCAAAGTAATGCCCTGGCTCCTCCCCACCAAGCATGGCTCCTCAGGTTCTTTCCTCTCCTGAGCGGTCGGAGAGCCCAAGAACAGGTTACCAGACTCTGAGTATTCTCCCCTCCCTATAGACGGAGTCACAGTACCTGCTGTAGTCGAGAGCAATGTTATCCTTGCACCTAAAGAGAAAAACAGCAGTGTGAGGAAGGGGAATAGGCCAGAATGCAGGACAACACATTTTTCCCTCCTGAGCCTGAAATCACCCCTCAGTCTCCACAACATCAGTGTCCAGTCCTCCCAACTCCCTCATCCTAGATCAGAGCCCCAGCACTCGGGATGTCTGAACACAAACTCCCCACCACCCCGGCCCAGCCCACTGCCCCCATGCTGCCCCAGCTCTCCCAGGGTGGACCCTGAGCCCCTCACTCACCAGAGCACCTCACCCCAGCATCCTCCTCGTGCTTGCAGTCACTCTGCCCCCAGGGCTCTGCAGCACAGTCCCACAGGGAGGACTCCCGGCCCCTGCACCGCACCTCGTCCAGCCAGATACTCCCATTTCCAGGTCCAAATGCCGCAGCCCGCACGGCTTCCAGGGCCGGGCCACAGCCCAGCTGCTGACACACCACCTCGGCCTCTGCCAGGCTCCAGGAGTCATCGCACACAGTGCCCCAGGAGCCGCTGTGCCAGACCTCCACCCGCCCTGAGCACTCGCTGTCTCCTCCGCTGAGTCGGAGCTTCTCTCTGTCTGAAAAGGCAGCAGCTCCTCCTGTGACTGGCCCTGGTGGGAGGAAGGAGACCCTGGGAGCCACAGGGAGGGGGCGGGGCTGACGTACCTGTGCAGTGGGCAGCGGTTGGACAGCTCTTGGGTCTTTTTCCTGCAAACAACGAACAAAAGACTGAAATATATATATATATATATATATATATATAAGAATTGAAGCTGATAGAAATAAATACAAATTCAAAATAACACACACCAGAAAAAAAAATAAGGGTAAATAGTACTTTTCATAAAGCATCAAAATTTGTATATTCTTTCCAGATCATCCTATCAAACCTCATACCCACTCTATGCAGAGAACCTCTGAGAAAATGATGGCAGGACCTCTGTGAGGGGGTTGCTCATCTTTATGGTCAAAGTCTTCACCACCTCTCAGTTCATGGGATTTAATTGTAGGAAAAACATCATCAATAAAAGTTCTAACAGTTTAATGCCCTCTTTGGCCTTCAAATGGAAAAGACAAAGAGATGAACAAAGAGAGGCAAGGAAGGGAGTGAGTTTCTGCTTTTGAAATATCTCTCGCCACATTCTCAGTGGCAGGTTTGTGTATGTGGAGGAGGGGAGGGAAGCTGTGGGTTTGTGTATGTGGAGGGAAGGAAAGAAACAGAGGGAGAAATGCGGAAGGAAGGAAGGTACTATGGTTTGACTATTTGTCACCCTCCCCAAAATTTGTTTATTTCATTCAACATTTACTGTCAAAATCTCAGTTCCCAATGTAACAGTATTTACTGGTGGAACCTTCTCAAACTCTTCTGAAAACAGAAGAAAGGAACACTTCCAAATTCACTTTATGAGGCCAACATTATTCTGATACCAAAGCCAGATAAGGACACCATGAGCAAAGAAAATTACGGGCTAATACTCTGATAAATATAAGTGCGAAAATCCTCAACAAAATATTAGAAAACTGAATTTGACAATACGTTAAAAGAATCATACACCATAATCAAGTGATATTTGTTCCAAGGATGCAAGGATAGTTCAACATTCACAAATTAATCAGTGTGATACAGCAAATAAACAAAATGAGATAAAAATCGTATCCTCAAAGGATGCAGAAAAAGTGACAAATTCAACATCCATTTATGGTAAAAATTCTTTTACAAAGTAGGTATAGAAGGTTTGCATCTCAGCATAATTAAGGCCATGTAAGAAGTTCAGAGCTAACATCATACTTGACTGTAAAAAAAAAAAAAAAAAAGCTTTTCCTCTGAAATCAGGCACAAGACAAAAACATCTACTTTCACCACTTTTATTCAACTTAGTTTTGGTAGTCCTATACAGATCCATCAGGCAATAAAAAGAAAATCAAGACATCCAAATATGAAAGGAAGAGGCAAAACTGACACTATTTCCATATCGAAAAATAAAAGTGTTAGATGCTCACTCATATCTGTCTCTTTGCAAACTCAAGGACTATAGCCCACCAGGCTCCTCTGTCCATGGGATTCTCCAGACAAGAATACTGGAGTGGGTTGCCATTTCCTCCTCCAGGGAATCTTCCCGACCCAGGGATCGAATCCGAATCTCTTGCATTGCAGACAGATTCTTTACCATCCAAGTCATGAGGAAAGAAACCCCCTTACTTGATATTATATGTAGAAAACACTAAAGACTTCAGCAAAAATATGAGAACTAATGCATTCAGTAAAGTTGTAGAATGAAAAATCTATATACAAAAATCAGTTTCATTTCTATACACTAACAACAAACTCCCATAAGGAGAAACTGAGAAAGCAATTCTATTTACATTTCCATGAAAAATGGGTAAAAAACCTAGGAATAAATTGAACCAAGGAGGTGAAAGACCTGTACACTGAAAAGTATAAGACATTGATGAAAGATACTGAAGATGACTCAAATAAATGGAAAGACATTCTGTGCTCATGGATTGGAAGATCTAATATTATTAACACACCCTTACTACCCAAAGCAATCTACAGATTCACTGTAATCCTTATCAAAATTCCAACAGAAATTTTCACAGATACAGAAGAAATAATCCTAAAATTTGCATGGAACCACAAAAGATGCTGAATACCAAAGCAATCTTGAGAATGAATGACAAAGCTAGCTGTGTTGTGCTTCCTGATTTCACACTATATTACAAAGCTATATTAATCAAAACAGTATTTTGTTGGTATAAAAATGGACATAGATATCAATGGAACAGAATAGAGAGCCCATAAATAAACCCACATTTCTATGGTAAGTTAACTTTTGACAAGGAGGCCAAGAATATACAGTGGGGAAAGGACAGTGTTTTCAGAAAATGGCATTGGGAAAACTGAACAGCCACATGGCAAAAATTGAAACTGGACCACTATCTTGCACCATTCACAAAAATTAACTCAAAATAGATTAAAGACTTGATGACAGGTCCTGATGCCATAAAATTTCTACAGAAAAAAAAAACCAGAAAATAAAATTCTTGACGTCATTCTTTGTGATGATTTTTTTGTATTTGACACCAAAAGCAAAGGGAACGAGAGTTAAAACAAGCAGTTGGGACCACATAAGGCTAAAAAGCTTCTGCCCAATTAAGGAAACCATCAACAAAATGAAAAGGCAACCTGTGGAATTGGAGAAAATACTTGAATATTATATTTCTAGTAAGGATTATTATCCAAAATACACAAAGAATTCATACAATTCAGTTCAGTTCAGTCGCTCAGTTGTGTCCTACTATTTGCGACCCCATGAATCGCAGCACGCCAGGCCTCCCTGTCCATCACCAACTCCTGGAGTTTACCCAAACTCATGTCCATCGAGCTGGTGATGCCATCCAGCCATCTCATCCTCTATCATCCCCTTCTCCTCCTGCCCCAATCCCTCCAAGCATCAGGGTCTTTTTCAATGAGTCAACTCTTCACATGAGGTGGCCAAAGTATTGGAGTTTCAGCTTCAACATCAGTCCTTCCAATGAACATGCAGTACTGATATTTAGGATGGACTGGTTGGATCTCCTTGCTGTTCAAGGGACTCTCAAGAGTCTTCTCCAAGACCACAATTCCAAAACATGCTTTCTTCACAGTCCAACTCTCACCTCCATACATGACTACTGGAAAAACCATAGCCTAGACTAGATGGACCTTTGTTGACAAAGTAATGTCTCTGCTCTTCAATATGCAGTCTAGGTTGGTCATAACTTTGCTTCCAAGGAATAAGCATCTTTTTCCACAGCTGCAATCACCATCTGCAGTGATTTTGGAGCCCCAAAAAATAAAGTTTGACGCTGTTTCTACTATTTCCCCATCTATTTCCCATGAAGTGATGGGACCAGAATTGCCATTTGATTTAGCAATTTCACTTTGGGGTATTTATCTGAAGGAAACAAAAGCACTAACTTGAAAACCCAAGGTTCACTGCAGCAACGTTTGTTCAGTTGCTCGGTTGTGTCTGCCTCTTTGCAACCCAGGACTGCAGCATGCCAGGCTCCTCTGTCCTTCACTATCTCCCAAAGTGCTCAAATTCATGTCCACTGAACTGGTGATGCTAACTATCTCATCCCCTATGGTCCCCTTCTCCTTTTGCCTTCTGTCTTTCCCAGCATCAAGGTCTTTTCCAATGAGTCAGCTCTTCTCATCAAGTGGTGAAAGTACTGGAGCTTCAGCTTCAGTGTCAGTCCTTTTAATGAATATTCAGGGTTGATTTCCTTTAGGATTGATTGGTTTGATCTCCTTGCTGCCCCAAGGACTCTCAGTTGAATTGTGGTGTCCAAGCATCACAATTCAAAAGCATCAACTCTTTAGCATTCAGCTTCTACATAATCCAACTCTCACATCCATACATAACTAATGGAAAAAACATAGCTTTGACTATATGGACCTTTGTCAGCAAAGTGATATCTCTGCTCTGTCTAGGTTTGTCATAGCTTTCCTTCCAAGGAACAAGCCTCTTTTAATCTCATGGCTGAAAACAGCATGGGCAGTGATTTTGGAGCCCAAGAAAAGAAAATCTGTCACTATTTCCACTTTTTCCCCTTTTATTTGCCATGAAGTGATGGGGCCAGATGCCATGATCTTAGTTTTTAGAATGTTGAGCTTTCAGTCAGCGTTTTCATTCTCCTCTTTCACCCTCAACAAGAGGCTCTTCAATTCCTCTTTGCTTTCTGCCATTAGAGTGGTACCATCTGCATATCTGAGGTTGTTGATATTTGTCACAGCAATCTTGATTCCAGCTTGTGATTCTTCCAGCCTGGCATTTCCCATGATGTACTCTGCATAAAAGTTAAATAAACAGGGTGATAATATACAGCCTTGACAAACTCCTTTCCCAATCTGGAACCAGTTGGTTGTTTCATGTCCAGTTCTAACTGCTGCTTCTTGACCTGCATACAGGTTTCTCAGGAGGCAGGTAAGGTGCTCTGATATTCTCATCTCTTTAAGAATTTTCCACAGTTTGTTGAGATCCACATTGTCAGTTTAGTGTAGTCAGTGAAGCACATGTTTTTCTGGAATTCTCTTGCTTACTCTATGATCCAACAAATGTTGGCAGTTTGATCTCTGGTTCCTCTGCCTTTTCTAAACCTAGCTTGTACATCTTGCAAGTTCCCAGTTCACTTACTGCTGAAGCCTAGCTTGAAAGACTTTGAGCATAACCTTGCTAGCATGTGAAATGAGCACAACTGTGGGGTCGTTTGAACATGCTTTGGTATTGCCCTTTTTTGAGACTGGAATGAAAACTGACCTCCCATCCTGTGGCCACTGCTGAATTTTCCAAATTTTCTGACATATTGGCTGCAGCACTTTAACAACATCATCTTTTAGTATTTTATAGCAATATTTACAAGAGCCAAACAATGTAAGTCTTCACTGATGGATAAATGAATAAAGAAAACGTAATGCAGATATATATCCACCCATTAAAAAGAAGAAAATTTTGCCAGTTTCAACATGGATGGACCTTGAGGGCATTATGCTAAGTGAAACAAATCAGACAGAGAAAGAAAAACACCATATGATCTCATTTACATGTGTAATCTTAAAGCAAAAAATGAGTTCCGAGATGCTGAGTTGTTGGTGGCTGCTTATAAGTGAAGAGAGCATGGTGACCGTAGTGAATACCATATTGTCTATTTGAAAAATGGTGAGAAAATACATCTTAAATATTCTTATCATATCAGAAAAATATTTAGCTATATACTTGGTGATGGATATAACTAGAGTTACTGCAGTGACCATTTATCAATATACAAAAATATATAACCCATTATGTTGCAATGGCAAGCAATATAAAGTTATGTCAATTATATCAAAAATTTTTAATAAAGTAAGCTTGAAACATGTGGATCAAATTAGCTCCATCCAAATTTTATAAACTCAACTTAAACCCATCACTTAGATTTTAAAATATCAAATCTCACTAACAACGTCCTACAGGGTTAGGACAGACACAGAAACAGGCGTAAGTCACCTGCACATGCGATGTAGGCTTCCTCCTTTGGAGAGCATGAACTGTATTTCCAAGGGTCAGAAGGACACTGCCAGAGAGACTTATCCGTTTTCCGACATTGGATTAAATCTACCCACCGGGGTCTAGAACCTTCCCTGAGACCAACAGAGGTGTTGAGGGTTCCACTGTCCCCACAGCCAAGCTGACTGCAGATGATGGACATGGTGATATCGTCCATGGGGCTGCGGCAGACACTGCCCCAGGTCCCGTTGTAGAAAACTTCCAGCCATCCAGCACACTGCTGGTCCTCGCTCACCATCCTGAGGGCCAGGAACTCTAAGATTGAAATGGAAAATACAGGACACAGTGAGCACCCCACTCAGTGCTCTGAGGTTTCCTCTTCCCCAAATTGTGAACACTCATCTGTGACCCAGCTGAGGAAGAAAATCCATTCAATGACCAGAGTGAAACTTGTCTCCTTTTTACCTGACTTTGCCCATTTGTGTCTGTCTTTCTAAATATTTCTACCACCATGATGTAGTGGCTATGAACTGAGAGGAAGACCAACTTGGACACCTGAAGGGAGCAGGAGCTGACTCCTGCTTCCTGACAAAACTTCTGAAAGAGTGTATGAAAGGGATATGATGTGGACAGTGTGGAGGCAGATGGAATAATGGACCCGCAAATGTCTACATGGAACCTGTGTCTATGCTTCCTTATCTGGCAAAAGGGACTTTACAGATGTGATTAAGGCAAAGACCTTGGATGGTGAGATTAACCTGAGTATGGCGGATTAACCACCTGAGCACAGTCTAATCACATTCTTAGACTCACTATCCTTTAAAGTGGAATCCTTTTCCTCGTTCCGGCTAGGGGGAGATGTGAATATGGATAATGGTTAGAGAGGAGGAGCATTGCTGGTCTGATGATGAACAGAATGGGGTTATGAGTGAAGGAAGGCAGGCGGTTTCTAGAAGCTGGAAAAGACAGGAAACAGATTCTTTCCCAGAGGCTCAGAAGCGATATGGCCCTGCTGAAACTTTTATCACAGTCTAGTGAGATCCTTGCTAGACATCTAAGCTACCGAAGAGTAAAGAAATAAATATGTTGTCTTAAACTATTAACAATGTGGCAATTTGTTAGAGAACAAACAAAAACTAGCACTGTGGCTTTTAGACTTCTCTACTATATATACCAGAAGGGTGAGCCCTGATTTCAAGAAAAACTGTGAGAAAAGGCCCTGCCAGGAAACACTATTGAGAAGAAAGGACCAGAATCTCAGCTGCTGCAGGAGGCAGGAAAAGCACCTCGTCTTCTTCATGGGAGGAAGCCTCCTTCCCTGGTCCTTTCAGCATCTCTCCATCAGGGCTCAGACCCCCGTCCTCCAGGGCCCCACCCCTCCCCCAGCCTGTGGACAGTGTGCAGCGCAGACCTGAGCAGATGACCCCCGCGTCCTCCTTGTGTCTGCAGTCGTGCTGCCCCCAGCCCCGGGAAGGGCACCTCCACACGTGAGACTCATTTCCTGTGCAGTTCAGGTCTTCCAGCCAGATGGGCCCTGATCCTGCCCCGAAGTGAGCAGACCCCGTGGCGTTGAGGGCGTCTCCACAGCCCAGCTGCCTGCACACCACGCGGGCATCGTCCAGGTCCCAGCCGTCATCACAGATGGTGCCCCAGGAGCCCTGGTCAAGGATCTCCACTCTCCCGGCGCAGGGACCGCCCCCGTCCACCAGGCGGAGCTGTCTGCTGTCTGAGGAGAGAGAAATGGGACAATGGGGCGGTGACCTGGGGAATGAGAAGGGTCTTCTGTCCTGTGGGACCTCACCTGAGCAGTAGGGGGCGCTCTCCTCAGAGGCCGCAAAGCCTGCTGGTTCAGACACGGAGTCACTGCACTGGGGCAGCAGTTGGGTCTGGTTTCCTGAAGAAACAGCAATGATTAGAGGGTTGGGAGGGGTGAACAACAGGAAACTCAGTCAAACTAAATAATTTTTAGGAGCGGAGGGGAGGGGAATTTGGGGGAAAATGGATACATGTATATGTATGGCTGAGTCCCTGGCTGTTCACCTGAAACTATAGTAACATTGTTAATTGGCTATACCCCCAATACAAAGTAAAAAGTTCAAAAGAAAAAAATAATGACCTAGTGATGGAGCTGAGAGGAAAGCTTCAAGGTACCCTAAAGTTATCATAATCCTAGTGCTTCCTTTCTCTATGAAGAGCCCTGGTACAGACAAGGCCACAATTCCTGTTTTAAGCCAAGCTTTGCCTTAAGAATGGGGTTAAATAAGGTGTTGTGTCCTTAAATCTGTCCCTTAAATAGAAGAAGCAAAACAAGATCCTTTCTGAAGGATTTGTACAACTTTTTATCTACAATGTTTGTGTTTTAAAAAATACGTATATAAAAGAGATCTCATGGAAAACCAAGAGGAAAAAGAAATATTAAATAATTTCCCAAGGTATGTGGCTCTTAGAGTTACCTAACAGAGAATTTATTTTATGTATTTTTATTAATTTTTATTTGAGTATAATTTCTTTACAATGTTGTGGTAGCTACTGCTGTACAGCAAATTTAGTAAGTTATACATATACATATGGGCTTCCTAGATGACTCAATGGTAAAGAATCTGCCTGTCAAACAGGAGACTGGAGTTCCATCCCTGGGTTGGGAAGATCCCCTGGAGAAAGAAATGGCAAGCCACTCCAGTATTCTTGCCTGGGAAATGCCATGGACAAAGGAGCTTGGCAGGTTGCAGTCTAAGGAGTCACAAAAAAGTTGGACACAATGCAGCAACAACACACACACTCACACACACACACACACACACACACACACACACACACACATATATATATATATCCCCTCTTTCTTGGATTTACTTCCTATTTAGGTCACCACAGAACACTGAGTAGCTTTCCCTGTGCTATACAATAGGTTATTATGTGTGCGTGCATGCTAAGTCACTTCATTTGTGTCTGACTCTGTGACACCATGGATTGTAGCCCATCAGGCTCCGTGTCTATGGGGTTCTCCAGGCAATATCTATTTTATACTTAGTATCAACAGTGTAGGGCTTTTGAGTGTGGTGGCTCAGACAGTAAAGAATCCACCTGCAATGCAGGAGACCTGGGTTTGATCCTTGGGTTGGGAAGAACCCCTGGAGAAGGGCATGGCAATCCACTCCACTGTTCTTTCCTGGAGAATCCCCATGGACAGAGGGTCCTGCGGTCTACAGTCCTCGGGGTCACAGAGAGTTGGACACAACTGAGGGACTAAGCACAAAGCACAGCACATCAATAGTATGTATATGCCAATCTCAATGTCCCAATTCATCCCACTCTTCATTTCCCCTTTTAGTATTCATATATTTGTTATCTATGTGGTGTTTCTATTTCTGCTTTGCTTTAAGCTCATCTCTACCATATTTCCAGATTCCACATATATGTGATGTTATACAATATTTGTTTTGCTCTTTCTGATTTACTTCACTCTACATGACAATCTCCAAGTCTATCCATGTCTCTGCAAATGACACAACTTTTCTTCCTTTTTATGGTTGAGTAATATTCCATTTTATATATATCACATCTTCTCTATCCATTCCTCCTGTGAGGGACACTTAGGTTGCTTCTGTGTCCTGACTATTGTAAATAGTGCTGCAGTGAACATCAGGATGAATGTGTCTTTCTGAATGATGATTTTCTCCAGGTATAGGCCAGGAGTGGGATTGTTGAGTCATATGATAGTGCTATTTTTAGTTTTTTGCAGATCCTTCATACTGTGTTCCATAGTAGTTGCACCAATTTACATACCCATATATAGGAGGATTCCCATTTCTGTGCATTCTCTTCAGCACTTATTGTTTGTAGATTTTTTAATGATAGACAGTCTGATTGCTGTGGAGTAATACCTGACTATAGTTTCGATTTGCATCTCTCTAATAATTAGTTATGTTGAACATCTTTTCATGTATTTGTTAGTCATATATATATCTGGAAACATGTTTAGGTCTTTTCCCCATTTTTTCATTGGGTCTTTTGCTTTGTTGATATTGAGTTGTTTGTGTATTTTGAAGATTAATTTCTTGTCAGTTGCTTCATTTGCAAATGATATATTTTCTCCCATTCTGAGAGTTGCCTTTTTGTTCTGTTTACGGTTTTCTTTGATATGTAAAAGCTTTTAGGTTTAATTAGGTCCTTTTTTATTTTTGTTTTTATTTTCTTTAGGAGGTTGATCAAAAAAGATCTTGTTGCAACTTATGTCAAAGAATGCTCTGCCTATGTTTTCCTCTGAGAGTTTTATAGTCTGACAGAGAATTTAATAGCCATGATTAAAGTGCACAAGGAATTAATTAACATGATGTGTATCTTGGCAGAGAAATGATAAGAAAAACAAATGAAAATTCTACAGCCCTGAAAAAGTTGACAGTTGAAATTAAGAACTAGAAAATGAGTGTATCAGCACATTAGATCAACATAAAGTAGAAACAGTAAAATGGAAGATCAGAAGATAAATATTCTTCTATTTAGAAATACTGGTCTTATGGTAAGTGCCTGGTTAATAATGCTATATAACAAAATTTCCCCCAAAACTTAGCAGGTGAAGGAATTTATTTCTTAATTTTGCTCATGATTTCCTGAGTCAGTAATCTGGGAAAGATTCAACTTGGCAATTCTATCTTTGCGGTTTCTCATGTGGTTACATTTAGATGTCATCTGGAGCTGACATCTCTAAAGGTTTGACTGAACTGTGGTTATGTAAGGAAATTCCCTGAAGTAATGTGTTGTTGTTGTTGGGAGGAAGGGATAAAGGAACATCATGTCTGCAACATAATACAGAAAGATTTTACGTACTCAGAGGAAAATGGGACAGGAGGGGGACAAAGAAGGAGAGAGAGGCAAAGCTTGAGCAAGAGAGAGAAAGAGAAAACTAGAATGAGAGAGAGAGAGTAAGGAAAGAAAGAAAGATTCAAGGAAAATACTAACCTAACATTTGGGGAATCCAGGTAAAGTTCAGAGAGAATTCATTCCTAGAAATCCTTCACTAAAGGAAACACTAATAACATAAATAACACACTAATACTAACTAATACTAATACTAACATTACTAACATACTCCCCAGGTCTGTAGGTGCCCAATAGGCTACTGGAGATTAGTGGAGAAATAACTCCAGAAAGAATAAAGAGACGGAGCCAAGCAAAAACAACACCCAGTTGTGAATGTGACTGCTGATATGATGCTGTAAAAAGCAATATTGCACAGGAATCTGGAATGTTAGATCCATGAATCAAGGCAATTTGGAAGCAGTCAAACAGGAGATGGCAAGAGTGAACGTCAACATTTTAGAAATCAGTGAACTAAAATGGCAGTAAAGTAATGCTTAAACTCTCCAAGCCAGGCTTCAACAATACATGAACTGTGAACTTCCAGGTGTTCAAATTGGTTTTAGAAAAAGCAGAGGAACAAACTGCCAACATCTGCTGGATCATCGAAAAGGCAAGAGTTCTAGGAAAACATCTATTTCTGCTTTATTGACTATGCCAAAGCCTTTGACTGTGTGAATCACAATAAACTGTGGAAAATTCTGAAAGAGATTTGAATACCTTATCTGCCTCTTGAGAACTCTATATGCATTTCAGGAAGCAACAGTCAGAACTGGACATGGAACAACAGACTGGTTCCAAATCGGAAAAGGAGTATGTCAAAGCTGTATATTGTCACCCTACTTATTTAATTTATACACAGAGTACATTATGAGAAACGCTGGGCTGTAGGAAGCTCAAGCTGGAATCAAGATTGCCGAGAGAAATATCAATAACCTCATATATGCAGATGACACCATCCTTATGGCAGAAAGTAAAGAGGAACTAAACAGGCTCTTGATGAAAATGAAAGAGGACAGTGAAAAAGTTTGCTTAAAATTCAACATTCAGAAAACTAAGATCATGGCATCTGGCCCCATCACTTCATGGCAAATAGGTGGGGAAACAGTGGCTGACTTTATTTTTATGGACTCCAAAATCACTGCAGATGGTGATTGCAGCCATGAAGTGAAAAGACGCTTACTCCTTAGAAGGAAAGTTATGATCAACCTAGATACCATATTAAAAAGCAGAGACATTACTTTGCCAACAAAGGTCCATCTAGTTAAGGCTATGGTTTTTCCAGTGGTCATGTATAGATGTGAGAGTGGGACTATAGCGAAAGCTGAGCACCGAAGAATTGATACTTTTGAACTGTGGTGCTGGAGAAGACTCTTGAGGGTCCCTTGGATTGCAAGGAGATCCCACCAGTCCATCCTAAGAAGATCAGTGCTGGGTGTTCATTGGAAGGACTGATGTTGAAGCTGAAACTCCAACACTTTGGCCACCTGATGCGAAGAGTTGACTCATTGGAAAATACCCTAATGCTGGGAAAGACTGAAGGCGGGAGAAGGGGACGACATAGGATGAGATGGTTGCATGGCATCACTGACTCAATGGACATGAGTTTGAGAGGACTCCAGGAGTTGGTGATGGACAGGGAGGCCTGGTGTGCTGCAGTCCATGGGTCACAAAGAGTCAGACACAACTGAGCAACTGAACTGAGACTGAATAACATCAAATCCATAAAATGCCTAGGAAAAAACCTAGTTAAAGATGTACAAAACATTTGAGGAGCGACTTAACTTTCCCTTTTCACTTTCATGCATTGGAGGAGGAAATGGCAACCCACTCCGGTGTTCTTGCCTGGAGAATCCCAGGGACAGAGGAGCCTGGTGGGCTCCGTCTATGGGGTCGCACAGAGTCGGACACGACTGAGCGACTGAACAGAACTGAACTGAACTGAAAACATTTGAGAGAAATTCAAGACCTAACTGAATGAAGGGATATATTTTGCCAATGAATTGGGAAACTCAGTGCTGTCAAAGTCAATCATTTTGACAAAGCTGATTCAAAATTTATGTTGTTGCACATATATATCGAATTTAGAAAGATGGTAACAATAACCCTGTAAGCAAGACAGCAAAAGAGACACAGATGTATAGAACAGTCTTTTGGACTCTATTGGAGAGGGCAAGGGTGGGATGATATGGGAGAATGGCATTGAAACATGTAAATTATCATATGTGAAATCAATCCCCAGCCCAGGTTTGATGCTTGATACAGGGTGCTCAGGGCTGGTGCACCGGGATGACCCAGAGAGATGGAATCTGGAGGGAGGTGGGAGGGGGGTTCTGGAAGGGGAACACATGTATACCCATGGCAGATTCATGTCAATGTATGGCAAAATCAACATGATAATGTAAAGGAGAAAAAAAACAGAGAACTCATATATAAATAAACCTAAAAAAAATTTATGCTGTTTTTGTTCAGTCACTCAGTCATATTCAACTCTTTGGAACCTCATGGACTGCAACACATGGACTCCCTGTCCATCACCCACTCCCGGAGTTTACTCAAACTCATGTCCATTGAGTCAGTGATGCCATCCAACTATCTCATCCTCTGTCATCCCCTTTCCTCCCACCTTCAATCTTTCCCAGCATAAGGGTCTTTTCAAATGTATCAGCTCTTCACACCAAGTGGCCAAAGTATTGGAACTTCAGCTCAAAATGTATACAAAATACAAAACCCAAGAATGACCTAAGCAGCTGGCAAGAGAAGAAACAACATTACTTCTTTAAATTATGGTTACCTAGGAATCAAGATTGCTGGGAGAAATATCAATAACCTCATATATGCAGATGATATGACCCTTATGGCAGAAAGTGAAGAACTAAAGAGCCTCTTGATGAAAGTGAAAGAGGGGAGTGAAAAAGTTGGCTTAAAGCTCAACATTCAGGAAACTAAGATCATGGCATCCAGTCCCATCACTTCATGGCAAATAGATGAGGAAATAGTGGCTGACTTTATTTTGGGGGGCTCCAAAATCACTGGAGATGGTGATTGAGGCTATGAAATTAAAAGACACTTACTCCTTGGAAGGAAAGTTATGACCAACCTAGATAGCATATTAAAAAGCAGAGACATTGCTTTGCCAACAAAAGTCTGTCTGGTCAAAGCTATGGTTTCCAGCCTATATGGATGTGAGAGCTGGGCTAAGTTGAGCCCTGAAGAACTGATGCTTTTGAACTGTGGTTTTGGAGAAGACTCCTGAGAGTTCCTTGGACTTCAAGGAGATCCAACCAGTCAATCCTAAATAAAATAAGTCCTGAATATTCATTGAAAGGACTGATACTGAAGTTGAAACTCCGACACTTTGGCCACCTGATGCAAAGAACTGACTTATTGGAAAAGACTCTGATGCTGGGAAAGATTGAAGGCAGGAGGAGAAGGGGATGACAGAGGATGAAATGGTTGGATGTTATCACCAACTCCATAGATATGAGCTTGAGCAAGCTCCAGGAGATGGTGAAGGACAGGAAAGCTTGGCATGCTACAGTCCATAGGGTTGCAAAGAGTCGGACACAACTGAGTGGCTAAACTGACTGACTGACTGAAGGAGCACGACATGTACAGAGAAAAGCTGATCAGTCAAACCTAAGATGAATAACTTGGCTCATTGAAGAATAGCATGCCATTAAGAAAATTAAAAAAAGACCAAGAATTAAACACACAAAACTCATAATAAATATTTCTGCCAAAAGCCATCATCATGGTAATTTGCACCATTGTATTTGTAATAGTCAAGAACTGGAAACAAACTTAAATCTCTGCCATTAGTTGAATGGATTAGTGCATGGTCATGTGATCATTCAAAGGAATACTCTATAGTAATAAAAATAAATAAAATGTTGCCATAAACAACATCATGAGTGAATATCAAACACAGTTTGGAGTCAAATAAATTAGGCACAAAAGAAAACATACTGTATGGTTTTACATAAAGTTCAAAAACTGACAAAATATTCTATGGCAGTACAGTCTTAGGTAAGCAGTCTCCCCTGGAGAGGAGGAGGACACAGCTATTGGAAGGCAATAGTGATTCTGTGGTGCTATGAATGTTCTCTTTGTATATCTAGGTTTGGGAACATGACCTAGGTGTACACTTACTGTTTGTACTTTGTTCTCTATAATTAACCTTAAACAATAATGTTTCATAAAAAAATACTATTTATCTAGGCACTTATTTCCCTGACATAGCACTTTTTAGCATTTCTTAGCACTTCTTTCCACTGAAAAAATGAGTGAACAATGAGAATGTTATGGAGCAGGACCTTACAGAGCCTTCTCAGGACAGACTACTCTCATGTCCTCCATGTGACTCTGTTTGTAGAAAAACCTAGTTAAAGAATAAATTTAATCACAAAAATGAAAAAATTCAGAATCAAAAGAAAACAGTCAAATAGGACAAAATAATAATAGTTTGATAGTGAAAGGGACATCACTCAGTCATGTCCAACTCTTTGCAACCCCATGGGCTGTAGCCTACCAGGCTCCTCCGTCCATGGGATTTTCCAGGCAAGAGTACTAGAGTGGGCTGTCATTTCCTTCTCCAGGGGATCTTCCTGACCCAGGGATCAAACCCAGGTCTCCTGCACTGCAGACAGACTCTTTACCATCTGAGCCACCAGAATTCCAGCTTGTGTTTGATCCAACCCTACGTTTAGCATGATGTACTCTGCATATAAGTTAAATAAGCAGGGTAACAATATACAGCCTTGACATACTCCTTTCCCTATTTGGAACCAGTCTGTTGTTCCAAGACCAGCTCTAACTGTTGCTTCTTGACCTACATACAGATTTCTCAAGAGGCAGGTCAGGTGGACTGGTATTCCATCTCTTGAAGAATTTTCCACAGCTTGTTGTGATCCACACAGTCAAAGGCTTTGGCATAATCAGTAAAGCAGAAGTAGATGTTTTTCTGGAATCCTCTTGCTTTGTTAGTCATCCAGTGGATGTTGCCAATTTGATCTCTGGTTCCTCTGCCTTTTCTAAATCCAGCTTGAACATCTGAAATTTCACAGTCCATGTACTGTTGAAGCCTAGCTTGGAGAATTTGGGGCTTTACTTTACTAGCATATGAGATGAGTAAAACTGTGTGGTAGTTTGAGCATTCTTTGGCATTGCATTCTTTGGGATTAGAATGAAAACTGACTTTTTCCAGTCCTGTGGCCAATGCTGAGTTTTCCAACTTTGCTGACATATTGAGTGAAGCACTTTCACAGTATCATCTTTCAGAATTTGAAAGAGCTCAACTGGAATTCATTACCTCCACTAGCTTTATTGGTAGTGACGCTTCCTAAGGCTGATTTGACTTTGCATTCTAGGATGTCTGGCTCTAGGTGAGTGAACACACCATCTTGGTTATCTGGGTCATGAAGATCTTTTTGTGTAGTTCTTCTGAGTATTCTTGCCACCTCTTCTTAATATCTTCTGCTTCTGGTAGATCCATACCATTTCTGTCATTTATTGTGCCCATCTTTGAAAATTTCCTTTGGTATCTCGGTTTTTCCAGTAGTCATGTATGATTGTGAGCGTGGGACTATAAAGAAAGCTGAGCTCCCAAGAACTGATACTTTTGAACTGTGGTGTTGGAGAAGACTCTTGAGAGTCCCTTGGACTTCAAGGAGATCCAACCAGTCCATCCTAAAGGAGACCAGTCCTGGGTGTTCATTTGAGGGACTGATTTTGAAGCTGAAATTCCAATACTTTGGCCAGCTCATGGAAAGAGTTGATTCTTTGGAAAAGACCCTGATGCTGGGAAGGATTGAGGGAGGAGAAGGGGATGACAGAGGATGAGATGGCTGGATGGCATCACCGACTTGATGGACATGAATTTGGGTAAACACCAGGAGTTGGTGATGGGCAGGGAGGACTGGTGTGCTGTGATTCATGGAGTTGCAGAGTCAGACACAACTGAGCAAATAAACTGAACTGAACTAAACTGATCTCTAATTTTCTTGAAGAGATCTCTAGTCTTTCCCATTCTATTGTTTTCCTCTGTTTCTTTGCACTGATCACTGAGGAAGGCTTTCTTATCTCTCCTTGCTATTCTTTGGAACTCTGCATTCCAATGGTATATCTTTCTTTTTCTCCTTTGTTTTTCACTTTTTTTTTCTCTTCTCAGCTATTTGTAAGGCTTCCTGAGACAGTCATTTTGCTTTTTGGCATTTCTTTTTCTTGGGGATGGTCTTTCTCACTGCCTCCTGTACAATGTCACAAACCTCTGCCCATGGTTCATCAGGCACTCTGTCTATCAGATCTAGCCCCTTTAAGCTATTTCTCACTTCCACTGTATAATCATAAGGGATTTTATCTAGGTCCTACCTGAATGGTTTAGTGGTTTTCCCTACTTTCTTCAATTTCAGTCTGAATTTGGCAATAAGGAGTTCGTAATCTGAGCCACAGTCAGCTCCTGGTCTTGTTTTTGCTGACTGTATAGAGCTTCTCCATCTTTGACTGCACAGAATATAATCAATCTGATTTTGGTGTTGACCATCTGATGATGTCCATGTGTAGTCTTCTCTTGTGTTGTTGGAACAAGGTTTTTGCTATGACCCTTATGTTCTCATGGCAAAACTCTATTAGCCTTTGTCCTGCTTCATTTTGTACTCCATTTTGTACTCCAAACTTACCTGCTATTTCACATATCTCTTGACTTCTTACTTTTGCATTCCAGTCCCCTATAATGAAAAGAACACCTTTTTGTTGTTATTAGTTCTAGAAAGTCTCATAGGTGCTTCATAGAACCTTTCAACTTCAGCTTCTTCAGCGTTACTGGTTGGGGCATAGACTTGGATTATCGTGATATTGAATTGTTTGCCTTGGAAATGAACAGAGATCATTCTGTCGTTTTTGAGATTGCATCCAGGTACTGTATTTCAGACTCTTTTGTTGACTATGATGGCTCCTCCGTTTCTTCTAAGTGATTCTTGCCCACAGTAGTATATATAATGGTCATCTGAGTTAAATTCACCCATTCCAGTCCATTTTGGTTCACTGATTCCTAAAATGAAGACATTCAGTCTTGCCATCTCCTGTTTCCAATTTACCTTATTTCATGGACCTAATATTCCAGGTCCTATGCAATATTGCTCTTTACAGCATCAGACTTTACTTCCATCACCAGTCACATCCACTACTCGGGGCTGTTTTTGCTTTGGCTCCATCTCTTCATTCTGGAGTTATTTCTCCACTGATCCCCAGTAGCGTATTGGGTACCTGGGAGTTCATCTTACAGTGTCCTATCTTTTTGCCTTTTCATACTGTTCATGGGGTTCTCAAGGAAAGAATATTGAAGTGGTTTGTGATTCTATTCTCTAGTGGACCACATTTTGTCAGACCTGACAAAACCTCCACTTGTGCACCCCTGAAATTCCCATTTAAAAACTCTTGCCCCTGATCAGCAAGGAGGAGCTGGTTCTTTGGTACATTAGTCCTCTGTCTCCCCAGAACTGCTGCTTTCCTCAATAAAGCTATCTTTACTTTTACCCCACACTTGTCTCTCAGTATTGGATTCTTGAGTAATGAGCAGCTGAAACCTGAGTTCAGTAACAAGATTAAACATTTCGCTACAGAATATCTTTCTTTTTAAGCCTGTTTTCCCTTACTCTCTGCTCTGGGGACATTTCACTCCAGGAGCATCCTAAGTACAGTAGCCCTTTCCTCTCTTACCTGAGCAGATCACAGAGGCCGTGTTGCCATGGGAACAGTCAGGAACACCCAGGGCAGTCACAGGGCATTTCCACAGGAAGGACTCAGTCCCTGAGCAGTGAAATCGGGCTTTCCAGAGTTGATCACTTCCTTCTGCTCCGTATGGGGTGGAGATGGCGACTCCACAGCCGAGCTGACGACAGACAACATTGGCATTGGCCAGACTCCAGTGGGAGGCACAGAAAGCTCTCCATTGTCCAGAAATATTCATCTCCACCTGACCCTCACACTGAGAGGTGCCGTTTGTCATAAGCCGGACGTCTGTGTACACTGACAGAAAAAGTCAGGATTTTAGAAAAATCTTATATATTGTTTTTTTAGCTTGAACTGAGTGTACACAGAGGTTAAGTCTGACATTGCATCTCACCTGAACAGACAACCTGAACACCTCCACTGTGGTGACAAGTGCCCCCTGGACAGGGCACTCTGGGGCAGGACCAGAGCTCAGGCTCCTTCCCCTCACATCTGAACTCTTCACCCCAGACCTTGGCATCGGACTCTCTGAAGGGCACGTGTCCCAGGACAGACACAGCCTTGCCGCACCCCAGCTCTGCACAGATGACCTGGGCAGTGGAGAGTGTGAAGTTCCCATCAGACAGTGGGGTCCAGGCTTTTCCAGAATGCACTTCTACTCGCCCTGAGCAGGGTCCATCCCCTCCAGCCAGACGCAAAATTCCTAAGAGAAACCAAGAACAACAAACCCAGTGAGTGTTCATGAACCTGTCTTGACAACTGGAAACAACACCTCACAGGCAGTGGTGTGAAAGCTTTTCTTTCCAACAGTGGAATAAGAGGGGATAAGAGGAGAGAATTTGACTGTCATTGTTAAACTGCATTTTCATGAGCAAGGTTCTGAAGAGATATCCAGAAGGTTTGCACGGTCAGTTTGGAATGGCTGAATCCCAAGAATATACATTGGTTAGGAATGTTAATTCCTATCTCGGGGCCTGGAAACTACAGTGCCCAAAGAAACTGCACAGTGGTAGACATTCAAACGTGGGTGCAGAGCTGAACTAACTGAGAGGGAAAAAAGACCATGGGATTCAAGAGGTTAGAGGCCTAAGAGCCAGAGAAGTTTAGAAGGTCATCCTGAGATTTCTGGGGCTAGAATTCTGGCCAGTTTTCTCTCAGAGCCAATATTCAAGTCACCGAGGACAGAGAACATCATGCAGGCTGGATCTGAGTACAGGCCTTAGGTCACAATTAGGTAACCTAATCGTGAAAGAAGTTGTTCACAGAAAAGTTTGGAAATGACAAAAGCTCAGAGAGTCATAGGAGAGGAAGGGAATGCTCCTAGCCATCTTTCTTAAAAACCTAGGATTTATGAACACACCTGAGAGAAAGTGAAGTCTTAGTGGGATTATGTAAGACAACTGAGTTAGTTGATTACTTCATCCTAGACATGAGATACTTAGCAAATGTGAAGGAGTAATGATAATTTAATGTATTCTAATCCTATTTATATGCCAACTACATATTCCTTTCCTATTTGGATTTCTGAGATAAGAAGCCAGCAAGCTATAAAAAGGAGAGTGAGAGGAAGAGAGCAGAGAGCAAACAAGCCATATATATTTTAGTGATTTCTAAACTGCAAAAGACTCAATAGGGATGAAACATAGTTTTGGAAGCCAAATACTTGTTCAACAAGATTTTAACACTTTTTATCCCCTGTGCTCCTGTCATTTGCCACCTAACACTGCTACGCTTTCCCATTTCCCCCAATGCAGAAAAGAAGAAACAATCTTAAGAGCTAAAAATAAATGGAAAGGAGACTCCAAAAGGGAAGAACTTCTGTAGGGAGTGAGGTGGAGTGAGTGGTAGATTAAATGGGGAGTGGATGGAGTATGAGAGAGAGACCAAAGAAAAGACTCGTGATTATGATTTCATCCTTCAGGAACCATATTTGGACAGAGAAAAGGTAATCCAATGGGAAAAAATCCCTGCACATCATAAAAAACAATTTTTAAAATAATTTGTCTGGTTTCTGAGTGTGCTCATGGTTATTTGTGTACATGGTGGAATTTGTCCTGGTAAAGAACTCTGATTGCATGAGTATGTGAACTTTGAAGTCTCAAAAAGAATGATGTGACAGAATAAAGATCTACTATAGATAGCAGGAGAGAACAGAAAAGATACCACAGAAATTAAAGAATTGAAAAATTAGCTGGACCACTGGTATAAGAATGAATGATGAGAGAGAGGATGATCTGTTTGCCTTTTATTAGTTATCCATTTCCATCTCCCCAGAGTGGCCCAGGTTAGGATCCTTAGCCTCCTCTGGCTGGGAGTTTGGTCACAGGCTACACATTCTAATTAAAGCATTTTTATTTAACTGGTTGTTTTGATTGCTCAGCCACTCAGTTGTGTATAACTCTTTGTTACCCCACAGACTGCAGAGCACCAGGCTTCCCTGTCCTTCACTATCTCCCTGAGTTTACTCAAACTCATGTCCACTGAGTCAGTGAGGCCATTCAACCATCTCATCCTCTGTCATCCCCTTCTCCTCCCGCCTTCAGTCTTTCCCAGCCTCCAGGTCTTTTCCAATGAGTCAGTTCTTCTTATCATGTGGCCAAAGCACTGGAGCTTCAGCTTCAGCATACATCCTTCCAATGAGTTGTTCGGGGTTGATTTCCTTTAGGATTGACTGATTTTATCTCCTTGCTGTCCAAGGGACTCTCAAGAGTCTTCTCCAACACCACAGTTCAGAAGCATCAGTTCTTCAGAGCTCAGCCTTCTTTATGATCCAACTCTCCCGTCCATACATAACTGCTGGAATAAAACACAGCTTTCACTAGATGGACCTTTGTCACAAAGGAATGTCTCTGCTTTTGAATACGCTGTCTAGGTTGGTCACAGCTTTCCTTCCAAGGAGCAGGTGTCTTTAATTTCAGGGCTGCAGTCACTGCCCGCGGTGATTTTGGAGCCCAAGGAAATAAAGTCAGTTGCTGTTTCCATTTTTTCCTCATCTCTTTGCCATGAATGATGGGACTGGATGTCACGATATTAGCTTTTTGAATCCAGAGTTTGAAGCCAGCTGTTTCACTCTTCTCTTTCACCAAGAGGCTCTCCTCTGTTCCTCTTCACTTTCTGTCATTAGGGTGGTGTCATCTGCATAGCTGAGGTTATTGATAATGTTATATTAATTCTATGAGATTAAAAACTTAGAAAGAACAAGAAAGAAGTATTTCTTGTATTCTGCTTTATATACCCTGATACATGTGAAACATTCAAATGTATGCTGAATAATCAATAAAGTCTTATACGTATCTGGATAGAGACTTCTGTGATATAGAATGTCTTTTTTATTTTATACTTGATTTTAAAATTTACTTGGAAGAATAAGTGTGTGATAATTTCAAGAAAATTATCAAATAGAAGGCTGATGTGAGTAAAGATATTAAATATAATAAAGACATATCCCTGTCTGGTCTCTTGCTGTGTACACACCCTGTGTCCTTAGACACATGTAGCATCCTCCATACCACACCCGGTCCCTCAGTGCTGCTCAGAGAACCTCACAGTTGCCTTCATCAGCTCCCATTGACATTCTCCTTCCTCCCAGCTGCTATCAACCTTTTCCACCTTCTTCAAAAATTATATTTGTCCACTTACTCCAAATAAGTCCCCAAATGCAATTCCCTTATATCATTGAAGTCATCAAATATAAACTATATAATGTCTTAGCATAAAAAACAGAAATTTATGTTTTATTGCCTCCACCTTTGACTTGTCAGTGCACGGCTAAGTGTTCCTCCAAAGTTTGCATTTATATAGATATTTTAAGGGAAAAATTGGAGAGAGATACTTTTCTAGTAATGGAAGAATATATGACTCAGAGCATTTCATCAACAGTTCTCTACCATCAAAGAACTATGAACATCTATGTCTAAATTTGCAAAGGAAACTTGAAATCTGGCTCAAATCCATAAAAATCTCTGATCTGTTAAATGATATCCTCTGTAGGGATACCCTCTATATAAGTAAATGATATCCTCCTATAGTAGGAGTAGCCTCCACTCATACTAACCTAGTGCAAAATAATGTCTCACACTGTTTGTATAGAAACAACTCCACCCAGGAAAGTACATCCTCATTTTTGTCCCTCCCTCTCATAGCCTCCCTGTGCAAAGGGAGTGTGTATGTGGCTGCTAGCAAATGTTTCACTCTTACAAAAAATGAATTATGAAAAAAATTACGAGGATTTATTTTAACTGGGAGAATAAATAAAGCTATTTTAGTGTCATGCAAGACCACTGGAGAAGAAAAGAATTGCAGAGACTTGTAAGAGGAAAGTCTATGAAGCTCATGGCTCACAGATACAGTGCACTCAAGGAGGATGGTAGTTGTGTCAGTCCTCTCTAGCCCACCCATCCCCTATTGTTCCTCTGATCAGACACCAGCTCTCTTGGAACTTTCCATTCTCTCAGCTGGTGGGCAATGAACTGACCATACCTGAGCAGATGACTCCAGCATCCTTGCTATGATCGCAGTAGTGCTTCCCCCAGCCCCGGGAAGGGCACCTCCACACGTGGGACTCCTTTCCTGTGCACCTCACGAAGTCCAGCCAAATGGGCCCTGATCCCGCCCCAAAGTAAGAAGAGACAGTGACATCAAGGGCTTGTCCACAGCCCAGCTGCCTGCACACCACACGGGCATCCTTCATGTCCCAGCCGTAACTACAGATGGTGCCCCAGGAGCCCTGGTGAAAGATCTCCACTCTTCCGGCACAGGGACCGGCCCCGTCCACCAGGCGGATCTGTCTTTTGTCTGAGGAGAGAGAAATGAGACAATGGGGCATTGACCTGGGGAATGAGAAGGGTCTTCTGTCCTGTGGAACTCTCACCTGAGCAGTAGGGGGCGCTCTCTTCTGAGGCTGCAGAGCCTGATGGTTCTGACACGGAGTCATTGCACTGGGGAAGCAGCTGAATCTGGTTTCTTACAGCAATGGCAAGAGAATTAATAAGGTTAAAAAATAGGAGAAAGAAAACCCAGAAAATATTAAGTTGAAAACACTCTAGCGAGTAGTCTGAGACAGAAGGTGTTACAAGGTCCTATCAGAGTTAATGTTCTGATCTGTAGAGTTCTGCACGGCATCTGAGAAAGATTTGCAGGAAATCTTGGTCTCTCTTCCCTGAGCAGTTCAGAGTCACAGGAATGAGCTGGCAGCTGGATGTATTCCTTACAAACCACACACACTTTGATGCCATTGACCTCAGAGTTAAAGAGGTTGATTAAAGGGAGTGGAGTCAGGAACTGGCCTCATCAGATGCTCCAGGTAGCAGCCTTGAGTCCTCTACCATCAGAATCCTTCTCCTTGGTACAGTCCTTCAGAACTGAGAAACAAATGGATTCTGAGATTTTTTGGTTTATCCCAGAATATTTCACTTTTGGTTCTAAGCTTCAGACTTCAGATCTGGATACTTAGTTTCAAAACATGTGATCTTTTTGAGTGGATTGAACAATTTTGCATGAGAGATGATGTCAGGTAACATTGATTGACATTGGCCAGATTCCACTGGGAATCAGAGAATGTTGCTTCCTCTCCCCCAAACATACAATCCCTCCTCCAACTTTGTGTCAAGAATCTCTGTTTTATGTGATCTTGAGGGGGGAAATAATGTGTATGTGTGCTTAGTCACTGCAGTCGTGTTCAACTCTTTAAGACCCTATGAACGGTAGCCCACCAGGCTCCTCTGTCCATAGGATTCTCCAGGCAAGACTACTGGAGTGGATTGCCATGTCCTCCTCCAGGGGATCTTCCTGACCCAGAGATCTAACCAGTGTCTCCTGCATTGCAGATGGATTCTTTATAGCTGAGCCACTGGTGAAGCCCTTCTGGTAATATCACTGAGCAGAAATAGGTTATATTCCTGCTCTGAAAATCCTTGAACAAACATTAACAGCCTCAATGTATTCTTCTCTCCTTTTATACATAAAAGTGATATAAAGAAAGGTTAAACAGTGTCTATCAGTGCTGCACTTTAAGTAAATAATGAAATAGAGAATTAAACCTAAACTTTTCCACTTCCAAGGGGAATGGAGGAGTTCACAGCATGGCAGTGTGTCTTGTTGGGTCTTGCTAGGTACAACTTAAAAACCTGGAAAATGTTTTTTAAGAAACAGTAAATGTATTCTACATTTGTTAACACAACATGGACTAAATATGCTAAAATTCTAAAGAGTGGAGATTATTTCAATGTTAGTCCAGGATCTATAGCTTCTTTTTCTCTGTAGGAATTTGTCGACTCATTACATCATTTAATGATTCAGAATCTGGGCTCAGGCAAGCAGAGGACTACTGTTGTGACAGGAAGCCAGCATAATTTGGGAGTTACCTGGTGCTGGAGTGACAAAATTAGAGTCTTGAGAGCCTCTCTCACACATCAGTTTTTCTCCTCGAATATCTGCCCAGTATATAAGCTGTGAAGGACAGGAGTCTAAAGAACTATGTTAAAAGACTTGGAGAGCAGAATCATTCTCATTCTCTTGGGGACTGAGCTAGCTACCAAAGAAACCAGGCTCTGAACTGAAATATCTGAAAGTCCATGTCACAGGGACAGAGAAATCAGAAGTGGACTGAGTGCTACAAAAACTGCAACCCACACTTGTTACAGCTCAGTTTTAAGTTATATTTAGATGTTTGAGTGATACACATCCCTTCCCCCCTACCTGTCTAGCAAATGAAAGGGTAAATCTTTTCAGGTGTTAGGAAATGTATCAGGAGTATCTTACTTTTTCATATATAATTTATAGCACTCAGTAAAAAATGGCATGATATTTGACAAGCTAGGATAACATGACAAATGATCTAAGTGAAAAACGAAGATAAGAGAATGCAAAGACACACATGATAGAAATATTGGACTTGGCACACAGGGATTTTAACTATGATCAATGTATTTAGGGGAAAAGAGAGGAGGGAATAAACAGGTAAAAAGATTAAAAATTACCAAATAATCATTAGTATATTAAAATATCAAAGGAATTATTGCCAACCTTAAAAAGTGAATGAATAAGTTAATGAATTTTAGACAGAACTCAGAATATAGTGACTTAGAGGAGTCCTAATGTGTTCCCTGGTGGCACAGATGGTAAAAGCGTCTGTCTACTGGGTTCAATCCCTGGGTTGGGAAGATCCCCTGGAGAAGGCAATGGCCACCCACTCCAGTACTCTTGCCTGGAAAATCTCATGGATGAAGAAGCCTGGTAGGCTACAGTCCATGGGGTCGCAAAGAGTCAAACATGACTGAGCGACTTCAAACTCACCTCTTTCAAAGGAGTCCTAAAGATGAGAGATGAGAAGGAGAAAAAAAAAGAGGAGGAGAGGGAAAGAGATCCAGAGACAGAGAGACAGAACTGCAGAAGTAATATTTAAAGACATAATGATAAAGAATTTAAAAAAAAGATGAGAGTATGAAAACCCCCTCCTAGTAAAGCTGCTGGAAATCAAAAGGAAAAAGGAAAATCTGGAATAATAACAGATATATTTAATACTAAAGGAAGAAAAAAAGGAAAGAAAATGAAACATAAAGCAGGTGGATCAATTAAGAAAAAAATATAAAGAGAAATTAAGGAAACAACACCATTCACTATTGCAATGAAAAGAATAAAATACTTAGGAATAAATCTACCTAATGAAACAAAAGACCTATACATAGAAAACTATAAAACACTGATGACACAAATCAAAGATGACACAAATAGATGGAGAAATAGACCATGTTCATGTATCAGAAGAATCAATATAGTGACAATGAGTACACTACCCAAAGCAATTTATATATTCAATGAAATCCCTATCAAGCTACCAATGGTATTCATAGGACAAATAATTTCACAATTTATATGGAAATACAAAAAATCCTTAAATAGCCAAAGCAATCTGGGGAAAGAAGAATGGAATGGAGGAATCAACCTCCCTGACTTTATACTACAAAGCTATGGGCGGAGGTGCATAACATTGTACAGGAGACAGGGATCAAGACCATCCCCAAGAAAAAGAAATGCAAAGAAGCAAAACAACTGTCTGAGAAAGCCTTACAAATAGCAGTGAAAAGAAGAGAAGTGAAAAACAAAGGAGAAAAGGAAAGATATCCCTATTTGAATGCAGAGTTCCACAGAATAGAAAGGAGAGATAATAAATCCTTTCTCAGTGATCAGTACAAAGAAATAGAAGAAAACAATAGAATGCGGAAGACTAGAGATCTCTTCAAGAGAATTAGAGGTACCAAGGGAACATTTCATGCAAATATGGGCTCAATAAAGGACAGAAATGGTATGGACCTAACAGAAACAGAAGATATTAAAAAAAGAGGGCAAGAATACACAGAAGAACTATGCAAAAAGTATCTTCATGACTCAGATAATCACGACAGTGTGATCACTCACCTAGAGCCAGACATCCTGGAATACGAAGTCAAATGGGCCTTAGGAAGCATCACTACAAACAAAACTAGTGGAGGTCATGGAATCCCAGTTGAGCTATTTCAAATCCTAAAAGATGATGCTGTGAAAGTGCTGCACTCAATATGTTAGCAAATTTGGAAATCTCAGCAGTGGCCACAGGACTGGAAAAGGTCAGTTTTCATTCCAATCCCAAGAAAGGCAATGTCAAAGAATGCTCCAACTGCTAAACAATTGCACTCATTTCACAGGCTAGTAGAGTAATGCTCATAATTCTTCAAGCCGGCTTCAGCAATACATGAACCATGGACTTCCAGATGTTCAAGCTGGTTTTAGAAAAGGCAGAGGAACCAGAGATCAAATTGCCAACATCTGATGGATCATCAAAAAAGCAAGGGATCCATAAAAGCATCTATTTCTGCTTTATTGACTATACCAAAGCCTTTGACTGTGTGGATCACAATAAACTGTGGAAAATTCTGAAAGAGGTGGGAATACCAGATCATCTGACCTGTCTCTTGAGAAACCTGTATGCAGGTCAGGAAGCAACAGTTAGAACTGGACATGGAACGACCGACTGGTCCCAAATAGGAAAAGGAGTACGTCAAGGCTGTATTTTGTCACCCTACTTATTTAACTTATATGCAGAGTACATCATGAGAAACACTGGGCTGGAGGAAGCACAAGCTGGAATCAAGATTGCTGAGAGAAAGAAATATCAATAACCTTAGATATGCAGACGACGCCACCCTTATGGCAGAAAGTGAAGGAGAACTAAAGAGCCTCTTGATAAAAGTGAAAGAGGAGAGTGAAAAAGTTGGCTTAAAGCTCAACATTCAGAAAACTAAGATCATGGCATCTGGTCCCATCACTTCATGGGAAATAGACAGAGAAACAGTGGAAACAGTGGCTGACTTTATTTTGGGGAGCTCCAAAATCACTGCAGATGGTGATTGAAGCCATGAAATTAAAAGACGCTTACTCCTCGGAAGGAAAGTTATGACCAACCTAGACAGCATATTAAAAAGCAGAGACATTACTTTGTCAACAAAGGTCCATCTAGTCAAGTCTATGGTTTTTCCAGTAGTTATGTATGGATATGAGAGTTGGACTATAGAGAAAGCTGAGTGCAGAAGAATTGATGCTTTTGAACTGTGGTGCTGGAGAAGACTCTTGAGAGTCCCTTGGACTGCAAGGAGATCCAACCTTTCCATCCTACAGGAGATCAGTCCTGGGTGTTCATTGGAAGGACTGATGTTGAAGCTGAAACTCCAATACTTTGGCCACCTGATGTGAAGAGCTGACTTATTTGAAAAGACCCTGATGCTGGGGAAGATTAAGGGCAAGAGGAGAAGGGGATGACAGAGGATGAGGTGGCTGGATGACATCACTGATTCAATGGACATGAGTTTGGGTAAACTCCAATAGTTGGTGATGGACAGGGAGGCCTGGTGTGCTGCGACTTATAGGGTTGCAATGAGTTGCACTTGACTGAGTGACTGAACTGAACTGAACAAAGCTACAGTCATCAAGACAGTATGGTACTGGCACAAAGGCAGGAATATAGATCAATGGAACAAAATAGAAAGCCCAGAGATAAATCCATGCACCTATGGATACCTAATCTTTGATAAAGGAGGCATGAATATACAATGGATATACAATCAATGAATATACAATCTATTTAACAAGTGGTGCTGGGAAAACTGGTCAACCACCTGTAAAAGTATAAAACTAGAACATGTTGTAATAGCATACACAAATATAGACTCATGATGGATTAACGATCTTAATGTAAGACCAGAAACAATAAAATTCCTAGAGGAAAACATAGGCAAAACACTCATTCATCCATCCATCCATCTCATCCTCTGTTGTCCCCTTCTCCTCCTATAATGAGTCAGCTCTTCGCATCAGGTGGCCAAAGTATCGGAGTTTCAGTTTCAACATCAGTCTTTACAATGAACACCCAGGACTGATCTCCTGTAGGATGGAAAGGTTGGATCTCCTTGCAGTCCAAGGGACTCTCAAGAGTCTTCTCCAGCACCACAGTTCAAAAGCATCAATTCTTCTGCACTCAGCTTTCTCTATAGTCCAACTCTCATATCCATACATAACTACTGGAAAAACCATAGACTTGACTAGATGGACCTTTGTTGACAAAGTAATGTCTCTGCTTTTTAATATGCTGTCTAGGTTGGTCATAACTTTCCTTCCGAGGAGTAAGCGTCTTTTAATTTCATGGCTTCAATCACCATCTGCAGTGATTTTGGAGCTCCCCAAAATAAAGTCAGCCACTGTTTCCACTGTTTCTCTGTCTATTTCCCATGAAGTGATGGGACCAGATGCCATGATCTTAGTTTTCTGAATGTTGAGCTTTAAGCCAACTTTTTCACTCTCCTCTTTCACTTTTATCAAGAGGCTCTTTAGTTCTCCTTCACTTTCTGCCATAAGGGTGGCGTCGTCTGCATATCTAAGGTTATTGATATTTCTCTCAGCAATCTTGATTCCAGCTTGTGCTTCCTCCAGCCCAGTGTTTCTCATGATGTACTCTGCATATAAGTTAAATAAGTAGGGTGACAAAATACAGCCTTGACGTACTCCTTTTCCTATTTGGGACCAGTCGGTCGTTCCATGTCCAGTTCTAACTGTTGCTTCCTGACCTGCATACAGGTTTCTCAAAGAGACAGGTCAGATGGTCTGGTATTCCCATGTCTTTCAGAATTTTCCACAGTTTATTGTGATCCACACAGTCAAAGGCTTTGGTATAGCCAATAAAGCAGAAATAGATGTTTTTCTGGAAGTCTCTTGCTTTTTTGATGATCCATCAGATGTTGGCAATTTGATCTCTGATTCCTCTGCCTTTTCTCAAACATCTGGAAGTCCATGGTTCACGTATTGCTGAGAATTTTGAGTATCACTTTACTAGTGTGTGAGATGAGTGCAGTTGTGTGGTAGTTTGAACATTCTTTAGCATTGCCTTTCTCCAATTAAAATAAATTATTTAATTTTTTTAAAAAGCAAATTGTAGATGCCAACACTTCAATATCAGTAATTGTATTTACAGTAAACAGATTAAGATAAAACAAAATTGACTAATGCTCACCTTGTATTATGAAAGCAAAGAAAGGTTGAAAGTAAAATGATGGAAAAAATGTACTAACTATAAGAAAACTGGAGTAGCTATATCAATATCCCAGAAAGTAGACTTTAAGCCAAGATATACTAATTTAATTAAAGAGGGAATTTTAAGGGTTATAGTGAGATGCACCCTTAATAAAGATATTATAGGCAACAAAATTCAAGAAAGCTAGCAGAATATAGCTTTGAAATATACTTGACAGATTGAAAAGAAGAAATAGACAAAATCACAATCAAAATATTAGATTACCACTGTATTTTTTTCAGTAGCATGCAGACCAAACATACAGAAAACAAAGAATACAGCAGATATAGAACAACATAATCAGCACATTTAACTAAGTAATATATAGAGCAATGCACCCAACAATGCAGGAGTTCACATTAGTGTAAATGCACTAGGAACATTTATCAAAATGACCATATAATAGGACAAAATCTTTCCCTCTTTGAATTCATACAGAGTATTTACTCTGACCACGGTGGAATAAAATTAAGAATTAATAAGAAAATATTGTTAGCCATCCTTATTCGGGGAAGTTCAGCAACACCCTTCCAAGAAAACACCTGAACCTGGGAATAAATTTAAAACTTACAAAATATTATGAAATAATGATAATAATGATAATAAACACAAAATAATATAATAATAAATTCTTCTAATGAAACTCAAGTAGTGCCTAAGGGAAATTTATACCCTAGGTTTAAAGAAGAGGAAAGACTGAAAGTGAAAAAAAAAATGGAAGCTTCCAATTGAGAAACTAAGAGATGAGAAAGCCTAAAGGAAGTAGAATGTTGGGGTTAATTTTAAAAAGAATAAAAATTAACGGAAAAGAAGGTAAGCATAAGATATAATACATAGAAAAAAGCCCTTTAAACATGGCTCATTTAAAATTGAAGAACACTGAGCAGTACTTAAGAATAGTAGAGAGAAAATGAAGTTAACAATTCCAAGAATGAAAAGGGACATCACTATGAATCATACAGACTTTTTGGTTAGTTTTTGTGCTGTTGTTTGTTTGATTTTTGGCTGTTCTGTGGTTCATGGGATCGGAGTTCCCAGGTTTTGAACCTGGTCCAGGTCCAGGGATTGAACCTGGACCCGTGACAGTGAAAGCCCTGAGATTTAACCCCAGGATTACATAGTTTTATTAATACAACTTATACATTTAACCTGGATAAGTGCACAGAAAGTGTCAATATCTCCACAACCTTGCCAACACCTAAGTGTCTTTAAAAAACAAATAGTCATTCTGACATACTGCTGCTGCTGCTGCTGCTGCTAAGTCGCATCGGTGTTGTCCGACTCTGTGCGATCCCATTGGCTGCAGCCCACCAGGCTCCTCCATCCCTGGGATTCTCCAGGCAAGAATACTGGAGTGGGCTGCCATTTCCTTCTCCAATGCATGCATGCATGCTAAGTCGCTTCAGTCATGTCCGACTCTGCAACCCCATAGACAGCAGCCCACCAGGCTCCTCTGTCCACAGGATTCTCTAGGCAAGAATACTGGAGTGGGTTGCCATTTCCTTCCCCACATTCTGACATGTGTGTGGTGGTATCTCTTTGTGTTTTTGATTTACATTTCCCTGATGATTGACAATGTCGAGCATTTTTTCATATACCCAATGGTCATTTGTATGCCTTTTGAGAAATGTCTATTCAAGTCCTGGTCAATTTTTTAATTGAGTTATCAGGTTTTGGGTTGTTTTTTTTTTCTTGAGTTGCAGGAGTTCCTTAATTTTGGGGAAATTAAAACCTTACATAATTTGTGCTAGCTTGCTTTTTCACTCTGTTGATGTTTCCTTTGCTTTGTGGAAGTTTCTCAGTTTGATATATTCCCACCTGTCTGTTTTTGCTTTGTTGCCTGTACTTTTGATATCATATCCATGAAATCGTGAAACAATGTGTTTTTATTTTGTAATGGGGCTAAGATATCACACATCTAAAATGAAATTCCTATCTGATGATGATATTACACCATCACACATAGTAAAACAAATTCAGATAAATAAATAAATTCAAAATAAGGTTTTTAATATTCTTTAGTGAAACCACAAAATTACTTGCAGGAAATAAAACTTAAATTCAATGTTATTTTGAAATGAAGAATGGCGTTTGAAACATTGCATTAAAGGCGGAAGTCAAAAGAGTAAAACATTATAGATTTGATCATGTAACCCCCCCATACACATATACAACCTCAAAAATATATGCAAAAACTGGGGGAAATATTTACAAAAATAAATAAGAAAAACAAGAAGTGTTGTTTGTTTATAGAGAGTTCCTATAAATAAATAAGAAATTTTAAAACATTCTAGAGAAAAAATATTGACATGCAAGATATCTTAAAACAGTAAAGAAGATAACTTTTTGTATATAGTGTTTATGTGGATAAAAATTGCTGATAAAATCAGTATTTATGTGATGAATGCTCTTATGTCAAGATTATGAAGAAAATAATACTTTTTTAAATTAATTATTTATTTGGCTGTGTTCTGTCTTAGTTGCAGCATGTAAATTCTTACTTGTGGGATCTAGTTGTCTGACCAGGGTTGGAACCCAGGTCCCCTGCATTGGGAGCACAGAGTCTTAGCCACTGGACTACCAAGGAAGTCCCCCAAATAATACTCTTTTAATTCTGTTAATGTTGCTTAGAATATTGAAAACTACTGTGCTGGACAATTAGGCAATACATAAAAAGGGAGGCCTTTAAATTGCTATCTTGAGGAAAAAATAATGGCTTTTCTATTAAGTCAATGTAGATATTCATAAGAACTTTATCACAGCATTGTATTTGAAAATATTAATGTACAACAAATAGGATTAGATAAATAAGTTATGATTCAATGATAAGGGATGACTGAAATACTGGCAACCATACAAATGGCATAGAAGACATTTTAATGAACAAAAAGAAATTTAAAATATATTATTTTGAAGGTGGATACAAAATGGTATTGGAAGAAAAGCTATGACCAACTTAGACAGCATATTAAAAAGCAGAGACATTACTTTGCCAACAAAGGTCTGTCTAGTCAAGGCTATGGTTTTTCCAGTAGTCATGTATGGATGTGAGAGTTGGACTATAAAGAAAACGGAGGACAAAAGAATTGATGCTTTGAACTGTGGTGCTGGAAAAGACCCTTGAGAGTCCCCTGGACTGCAAGAAGAACCAACCAATTCTTTCTAAATGAAATCAGTCCTGAATATTCTTTGGAAGCACTGATGCTGAAGCTGAAACTCCAATACTTTGGCCACCTGATGCGAAGAACTGACTCAATGGAAAAGACCCTGATGCCGGGAAAGATTGAAGGCAGGAGGAGAAGGGGATGACAGACGATGAGATGTTTGGATGGTATCACTGACCCTATGGACATGAGTTTGAGTAAGCTCTGGGAGCTTGTGATGGACAGGGAAGCTTGGCGTGCTGCAGTCCATGGGGTCTCAAAGATTCAGACACAACTGAGCGACTAAACTGAACTGATGATCCAGTCGAGTGTGTGTGTCTGTGTGTGTGTGTCTGTCTGTCTGTCTGTGTCTGTGTGTGTAGGGACTGAGGTTTAATGCAGAGAATGTGTTCGGAAAGAATGTAAAGGGAGCGGGTGTATTCTGCCTTGTACTTTAGAGACAAGTGCCAAGCTCAGAAAATATTTAATGCTCTTTGGAACGATCATACCAAAGTTGAAATTGACAAGTATATGGGGGCAAACTCATGTGAACTGAGTTTCTTAGTATGTGAATTTGTGTTTTAATAATATGATCCTACAGAGCCTTCTCTCTGAAGAAGCATGCTTGTTTGAGTGAACTGTGATTTCTCCTTAGCCTAATGAGAAATTCCTTCATTGTTCTCCTAGCTGGAGAGGCCAAAATGGAATCAGAGAGCCAATTTTATATTTCATTCAGAGAGTCTACCTCTATTGTTAACAGTCTGCAAAGCCTGAAAAAATGACAAGCACCATTATAATATGTCCCAAACCCAAGTAACTGGGAGTTTTGTTTTGCGGGGGGGGGTTTAAGATTTTTTTTTTATGTGGATCTGTTACAATATTCCTGTTGCTATGTTCTGGGATTTTTTTTTTTGGCTGTGAGGTATGTGGGATCTTAACTCCGCAACCGGGGATCAAACCTGCACCCCTTGCATTGGAAGATGAAATCTTAACCCCTGAGAAGATGAAATCTTAATGCCAGGGAAGTCCTGAACTAGAAGTTGAAAGAAATATAACAAGGGAGTGAAAAGCAGAACTTCTTGCTCCTTTGGGGAGGAGTAGAGTTTCCCAAAGAAGAGAGACAGAGACTTCTGACAGGGTGGCAGGGGGTGGAGGGGGAGGACTTGAAATAAGGACAGAATGTGGGATCAGGAAGGGATGGAGAGATGAGCTTTGCTAAAGAAGTCAGGACCAAGGGCTAACCTGGAAAAGCTGACTTTCCAGGCATGTGACTAGCTCATTCTAATTTCAGGAACTCAAAGCAGGTATCTTGGACTCTCCCGATTTAAGGGCACACTGAAGACCAACTTTCATACCGCATCTATGGGAACGACAAGTGAGAATATTCACCACAGGGACATTCACAAACACAGAGTTCTTGCTAAATATCTGATCCATTAAGATGTCACAAAACAAGCTTGAGTTCCCCACTGAGACAGGGAAAAACTGACCTGCCTCAGTGGGGAACGTCATCAAATCTAAGACTAAATCCCTCTTCTGCCTTCAATGCATTGGTCCATTGATGACACCTCCATTTGGTGTTAGCTTTTTTCCTTTGCACAGTGGAGTTGGAGGACCACTGATCCAAGAGGTAGGAAGGGAAAATATTACAGGCAGGAAGACAGAGTTCTGCCGAATCCTATGCTGGGGAAAGACTACAGAAAAGCAGAAAAATGTCTGAGCTATGGGTTGTTTGTGGGGAAGAAACAGAAACTCAGAGTTAGGATGCAAGCACAGGGTTATCCAGAGGTGTGATTACAGTTGCTACTGAGAGGGCTTTCCTCATAGAAAGGAAGATTTCCATAGTTGCCCTCACCATATACATACACACATATCATCACCACCATTACCGTGGCTACCACCAGAACCAGCAGTCTGGCTTAGAGAGTGTGAGTTCTATGGAAGGTGAAGTGAAAGTGTTAGTCATTCAGTCATGTCCTACTCTTTGCGACCCCATGGACTGTAGCCCACCAGGTTCCTCTGTCCATGGAATTCTCCAGGCAAGAATACTGGAGTGAGTTGCCATTTCCTATTCCAGGGGATCTTCCCATCTCAGGGAACGAACCCAGGTCTCCTGCACTGCAGGCAGATTCTTTAGCATCTGTGCCACCAGGGAAGTTCTATGGACTCCAATCTAAAAAATCAACTTCCACTGCGCAGATTTATTTCTGTTCACACATTTAGCCTATACATACTCTTCCAATTCACCTTCACCCATTCCCTTCTCTCACATATAAGATGTATACACACACATGCACACACATACGTATATTGTTGTTAAGTCATTAAGTCGTGTCTGACTCTTTGTGACCCCATGAACCATAGCCCACCAGGCTCCTCTATCCATGGTATTTCCAGGCAAGAACACTGGAGTAAGTAGCCGTTCCCTTCTTTAGGGAATCTTACCAACCCAGGGATCAAACCTGCATCTCCTGCATTGGCAGGCAGATTCTTTACCACTGAGCCACCAAGAAGTCCACACATATGTATGCATACACTCAAAGCATACATACATAAACACACATGTGCATGCACACACACACACACACACACACACACACACACACACGTCCACAGTCTAAAAGATCTGAAACACTGAACTGGTGGGGAGAGACGTAATATGAAGTATGGGAAGGACAGATCAGAGACCCAGACAGAGGCAGTCCCTCAGCCATAATCAATCTTGAGAAAAAAGAATGGAACTGGCGGAATCAACCTACCTGACTTTAGGCTATACTACAAATCCACAGTCATTAAGACAGTATGGTACTGGCACAAAGACAGAAATATAGATCAATGGAACAGAACAGAAAGCCATAATCCATTAGAGGAAAACTGAGAAGTGGCCAGACATTTCCTGAGCTGTTAGGTGTACTTGGTGACGGCTAAAAACACAGAGTCAGATCTGTGAATAAAATTGATATCTCTGCAGCATATTACTGCTTAACTTGAAAAACTGAGACCCGAGGGAGAAAAATCAGCACTCACTGTCACTAAGGATCACATTTGGTCAAAACCAAATGGTCAACAAATAGAAAGGTATTGTCCTTACAGTCCCACAGATCATTCCCCTAGAATTTTATGGCTGATCCAGTGTGTCTGCTAAATTTAAGAACACTTACCTTGAGCACGCGATAGGATGCTAAAGAGCAGACAGACAAGTCCCCAGAGAAAGCAGTGTCCGGTCATGGTTCTCTGATCCTCTTGTCTTTGGATAACAGCTTCAGTTTCCCCAAACTACACGAGGAATCCTCTGGGCCTTAATGGAGGCTCTTAGAGCAGGAAGGGGTTCTTATAATCCCATCCCCTGACACTGCCATCTTCCGAGCCAATAGAAACGCTTTTTAACATCTTCTCTGCCATCAGACGCTATTTAAAAGGAAACTTTCTGAAGTTCAAACACCAATTAGATGCTGAATCTCGAATATCTCCTTATATGAGATGCAAGGTTATCTGACGTCAGGTGTCATTCTGTTTGTTAAGCTGATGCAGAAAAGCTATGTTAAAATGTGTGTGTGTGTGTGTGTGTGTGTGTGTGTGTGTGTGGCTTTCTTTTTCTCCATGCCAGGTGTCTGGCTCAATGGCTGGCTCAGCTCAGCTGGTGGGATCAGCCAGAAACCCTGTTGCTGGGTCAGTCCTACCTCCTCTGCCTCCTCACAAACCCTCGGAAAGATGAGTTTTGTTTCATTTGGCGGAGATCTGCAGTGTCAAGTGACTGACATATTGTGGCTGCAAAGAAACTAAGTAACGAATGGAGAGAACAAAAGGTCATATGAGCACAAAACTGGGATAAGAAAAGTGGAAAATTCTTAAGTAAATGAAAAAAAAGGTGAGATGAACATCAAGGGGACCAGATTACTGGCTTCACAGGGTGAGTCTTCCCCAGCTTCCATTCCTCCTTGATGAGTGGAAGCCTCATAAAGATCCAGGGCTCCAGAGACTCCTGAACAGGCCCACCCTTTTCCTGGAAACCAATATGCCTTTCCTATTCTCCATATAAAGGATAGTCTCTTCTCTGCATTGAATCAGTTGTGACCTCATTTCATCCTAAAGAATCAACTTCAGCCCCCAGTCTCCCCAAAAAGGCCTGCTTACAACTGTCTTCTTGGAGCCTGACAAAGCTTGCTCTGCTCCTAAGAGAAAATTTCTTCAATTAATGTAGGGCTATTTTCTTCTTGATTTTGTTTTGATATTGTGTTTTTTTAAGAAACCTATCCATTTTATCTAAACTGTTAAGTTTATTAGCATATAATTGTTCATAGTATATTTTCATTATCATTATAAAGTCTGTTGAATCTGAATGATTACTTTCATTTTTGATATTGATCTTTTGTTTCCTTTTTCAAAATTATTTTTCCTATGATTTGGTCAATTTTACTAATTTTTGAAAACCCAACTTTTACTTTGCTAATGTTTTCTTTTATATTTTCTAGACATTTATCCAATTTTTTTTTATTTCTTTCTACTTGTTTTGGTTTTGGTTTCGGTTGGCTTAACCGTGGTGCTGGAGAAGACTCTTCAGAGTTCCTAGGACTGCAAGATCAAACCAGTCAATCCTAAAGGAAATCAACCCTGAATATCCATTAGAAAGACTGATGCTGAAGCTGAAATGCCAGTACTTTGGCCACCTGATGCAAAAAGCTGATCATTGGAAAAGACCCTGATGCTAGGAAAGATTGAAGGCAGAAGGAGAAGGGAGCGACAGAGGATGAGATGGTTGGATGGCATCACCAACTTGATGGACATGAGTTTGAGCAAGCTCCAGGAGATGGTGATGGACAGGGAGGCCTGGTGTGCTGCAGTCCATAGGGTTGCAAAGAGTCGTACACAAATGAGTGACTGAAGAACAACAGCTTCCTAAGGTTAATCATTAATATTTTAATCTTTTCTTATTTCTTTTTTTGGCTGTGCCATGCAGCATATGGGTTTTAGTTCCCCTATCAGGGCTCAAATTCATGTCCTCTGCAGTGAAAGCATGGGATCTTAACCACTGGACATCCATGGAAGTCCCTCTTTTCTTATTTTAATATAGGTATCTAAAACTAGGCAATTTCCTCTAAGCAAAGCCTTAGTAGCCTCTCACAATTTTTAATATATTTTCTTTTCACTATGATTTAATTCAAGATATTTCCTAAAAATGCCTCTGATATATTCTCTACTTTTGGATAATTTTTTAAGTAGTTTAAAATTTCCTACTATTTGTGGAATTTCTAAGTATATAATTTTTTAATTTGTTTTTATTGATCAAAAATGCAAGAAGTAGCAAGCATTTATGAGGATATGGAGAAAAGACAACCCTCATACATTGTTGGTGAGAATGTAAATTGGTGCAGCCACTTTGGAAAACAGAATGGAGATTCTTCAGATTTTGCTACACTGTCAGAATGATGGAGATGCCTGTTAACCCAGTAGCTGAAACCAGCTTGGACGTGATACTCTGCAAAGATGAGACTTCCTTTCCATGGCAAAATATACCCTAAATCAATTACACAAATCAATTATCATTGTATGGTTACCCATGATATACCCAATAGCAAGAATACACAGATCCAAGAATCAGTGGAAATTGGAATGACTATGCTTTTATTCTCAAGGTCCACTTGGGGAATTTGGGCTTCCCATATTCCAAGTCTAGGCTTTATAGATTTAGCTCTGGTTCACAGAAGGAAAAGTGATTTCACCAGGGGACACACACAGTAAGCGTCATCTTAAACTTTAAGCCATGACTGTTTCCCAGTCATCCTAGGATCTTCATGGCAAATTATCAACAAGCAAGTAAACAATAAGCTCTTTTCAACACTAGAATACCCTAAGCGTCAGAAGGAGAATTGCTGCATAACAGGTGTAGGCAAAAACCTGTCTGAAACCCAGGCAATCTACTTGGGATCTCTTGGCACTCCCTTGCTCCATTTTGATAATAAATATAAGAGTGCACCAGCCACAGCCTGAGAAGTGTATAGTGGCCAGGGTTTCAGACCTCCCAGGGTGAGGGTGTGGACCGCTCCACCAAATAAGCTGCCTAGATCAGCAGAGGTGCCAATAGATGGTGAAGGAAATCTAGAATGTGGTAAATGAGGAAAATGATGATTTATAGCTGTGGACGCAACACCCAGCTGCAGTGGTGGGGTCTTCAGCTTGTCTTAACTAACCTTCCTCTTGCAAGTTACCCCAGAAAAAGAAGCATATAAAAATCCAACAAGAATAAATTCTCAAAATTTAATGTAAAATATATACCTAATTTGGGCTTCCCAGGTGGTGCAGCGGTAAAGAATCCACCTGCCCATGCAGGAGATGCAGGTTGGATCCCTGGGTTGGGAAGATCCCCTGGAGGAAATGACAACCCACTCCAGTATTCTTGCTTGGGAAATTCCATGGACAGAGGAGCCTGGCAGGCTACAGTCCAGGGGGTTACAAAGAGTCGAATACTACTGAGTACACCCACACAGCATACTTAAGTTAAATAATGAAGTAAAGGTACAAAGTTAAAGGTACAAAAATGAATGAGCAGTAGGAAAGGATGGATGCCATGGTATGACCTTCTGTCTGGCTGAAGTGCTTGCTTCCCAGGAGCTGTGGGTGATGATGGCTGTTCCTTTATTGGGGAGCATCCTCATTCAATGACTCTTTAGTACACTAATAGATAAATTCAACCCCTTTCCCTCCACTTAGGACAAATATAAAAGACCACTCCAGCTCACCATGGGGTTAACCGAGCCTTTGTGTGAACTGCAGAACAGTTCAGCTTCTCCCTCTGTTCAATCTGCCTCCTTTGGTTTCTGTGCCAGGGCAGAGAGTCCTCCCCAGAGGCCAGCACTTGTTACTATAAGAAAACAACAAAGGAGAAAAGGATGCTACAGTTAAGTGTAGTGGAGAGGACTGAGCTCTGGCTTGAAACTCTGTACAGGAGAATTAGTTTTGAAAGCTTGGAGGATGAGGTATGTACTGGGTTGAATAGTGTCCCCCAACCCCCATTCATGTCCAACCAGAACTTTTGAATATGACTTTATTTAGAAATAGTGTGATTGTAAATATAATCACAGAGGAGATCAAGCCAGTCAATCCTAAAGGAAATTAACCCTGAATATTCATTGGAAGGTCTGATGCTGAAGCTCCAGTACTTTGACCACCTGATGCAAAGAGCCAACTCATTGGAAAAGACCCTGATGTTGGGAAAGATTGGGGGCAGGAAGAGAAGGAGGCAACAGAGGACGAGATGGTTGGATGGCATCACCAACTGAATGGACATGCATTTGAGCAAACTCTGGGCGATGGTGAAGGACAGGGAAGCCTGGTGTGCTGTAGTCCATGGGGTCACAAAGAGTCAGACACAACTTAGAGACTGAACAACAAGGTGAAATCAAGTTCAGATGAGGTTTTACTGGATTAGTGTGGGTCTTAACCCAATTACTAGTGTCCTTACAATAAAAGGGACATTTAGACACAGACATAGACAGAAGACACCATGTGAAAACAAGAGACACAGGAGAACACTCCACGTGATGATGGAGGCAGAAATTGAAGTGGAGCATCTGTAAACCAAGGAATGTCAAGGATTGCTGATAAACATCAGAGACTGGAAGAAGCAAGGAAGGACCTTCCCCAGAAAGTTCCAGAAGTAGCACAACCCTGTTTACACCGACTTTGGTTTTCTAGCCTCCAGATCTGTGAGAAAATAAATTTCTGTTTAAAGTTATTAATTTCTTACAGCAGCTTTAGGAAATAGGGTAGCAATGCAAAAAGTGGTGGGTTTTTTTTTTCAAGAACTATTTCAGGAGCTTCTCTGGTGGCTCAGTGGTAAAGAATCCACCTTCCAATGCAGGAGACATGGGTTCAATCCCTGGTCTGGGAAGATCCCACATGCAATGCAGCAACTAAGCCCATGTGCCACAACTATTGAGTCTGTGCTCCAAAGTCTGGGAGCTGCAACTACTGAAGCCTGAGCACCCTAGAGCCTGTGCTCTGCAACAAGAGAAGCCACCTCAAAGAGAACCCCACACACCGCAAGGAAGAGTAGACACTGAATTCCACAACTCGAGAAATGCCCAAGCAGCATTGTAGACCCAGGACAGCCAAAATTTAAAAAAAACAAAAAATTTAACTAAGAAGTATTTCTGTGGACTATAAATGTTCTTACACTAGATGGGATTATGGCCTGAACTGCTGGGTTTCTCCAGGCACTTTTGGAGGGATACCTAGAGTCTCCAAGGAATACGGGGTGAGGGAGTCAGGGTGCATATCCTGGTGATGTTTAGACATTCTCAGGTTCTTTGATGTCCAGACCATAGGAAAAAATTACCTGGTATTTTAACAGATACAGCGTTCCATTCTTTCTGTCTTATGTGACAGGAGAGTTAGTCAAGATTCTTTCTGGTACACACATTTCAGAGGGGACTTAATGTGCCCTAAGGGGACATTCAGAAAGGGATCGAGAGTCTCTGCTTAGGGAAATTTTCCCTCCCTTGGTTTCACTTGGGGCAGAAAAGTTGGGGAAACAGACCCCTCGCCATATATATGGGTGCCTTTCCCTTTGAGGATGTTGTTATCCTGAACAGGAGTGCCCTGAACTTTCTCTCTCTCTGCTCTGATGTGGGCAAGCTCTCTCCCTGAAAATGGACTGGCTGTGATGCTTCTGAACTATGAGTCTGTGGCTGTTGCAGAGCTTCCTGATATCCCTTAGCATTCTCTCATTTTAAAAATTTTTATTGGATATAGTTGCTTTACTCTGCTGTACAGCAAAGTGAACCCTCCATACATATACATACGTCCCCTCCATTTTGAGTTTCCTTCCCATTTAGGTCACCACAGAGCACTGAGTAGTATCCACTGTGCCACACAGTAGGTTCTCATTAGTTATGCTTGCCACACTGTTTACAATAGCCAGGATATGGAAGAAACCTAAATGTCCATCAACAAAGAAATGGACAAAGAAGATGTGGCACATATATATACAATGGAATATTACTTAGCCATGAAAAGGAATGAAACTGTGCCTTTTGCAGAGACACGGATGGACCTAGAGAGTGTCACACAGAGTGAAATAAATTGGAAAGAGAAAAATGGATATCAAATATTAAGGCATATACATTGAATCTAGACAAATGGTGCAGATAAACCTATTTGGAAAGCACAAATAGAGACCAGTAAAGAGAACAAACATATGAACACAAAGGAGGGAAAGGGGGGTGGGATGAATTGGGGGGGATTGAAACTTATGTCCTTAGTAGTCTCTTGTGTAACTCCTCAGAATAGTATAGGATGGGGCTGAGATCCCCAGAGGACAGAGGCTTGGGTCAGTCTCTACCAGGCTCTCACAATCTCCCATTGTGTCTGAAGCTATGACTTCATCACCCTGAGGACTCAGCAGGTGCCAATGAGGGGCAGGATTTCCCCATGTCCCTTCCCACTCTGAGAACATGTTTTTTTTAGGGAACCACTCAAGCTCCCACCCTGGCCCTGGGATCTTCTTTGTGACAGGCATCCTCGGCTGTGTCTTGGGACCCTGCATGTTCCTTTTTTTCGTTTTCCTGGCGATTCAAAAGTGCAGACAGAAAATAAAGTGCGAAGGTAGGCTCTAAAATGGAGACATTGATGAGGAAAGAGTGTGGGCGGTGGGTGAGAAGGGATACACTGTGATGTGGGATACTGAATCTGCATCTTGTCCTCGTTACATTTTCCTGGAAATGATACTTGTGTTTCTCTGGACTCAGCCTCAGTGAACTTCAACTAGGCGTGCCAAGGAAGCATGATGTTGTACATCACAGCAGTAAGCTTAGTATCAAATACAGAGACACAGGTTAGGACTAGGCCAGGAATTCTGGGTGTGCCCGTAAGACACGAGGTTAATGGCTCTGGTAAGCTGAGTGCAGTCCCAAAGATGTCAAAGGTAGCACTCTATAAAGGTGTTTTAAGATGTGAGTTTCTGACTCAGAATCTTTATATCACTCTTGTCCTCGTGTAAGTATTATCTATGGGAGGCTGCCTGTGAGCACACCAGTGAGCCTGAGCCTGAGGAGGAAGAACAGATGGAGTCAGGTGGAAAAGTCCCTCGTGTATTCTTCTAGGCATAAACTATCATTTGGGGTGATTCATAGAATCACCTGTAGTTAAGGCATCCACATAGAAGATTCCTGTGTCCCACTTTGGACCTGTAGCTCTCTCCATGCTCTGAGGATGCCACTAGTTATTTTTCATCCCCAGTGAATACTGTCTTCTCTCTGGATGAAAATAAGTCAAGCCTGGGGGTCTATTCTGACCCCTTATCTAGTTTTTACACTCACGTATTTTTCTTTTCGTGTCTATTCTTGGATTATTTCTTACCTGTTAGATGATTCTGTGGTAGAGCTGCCGAGGAATGAAAACAAAGTTGACTCTGGACATGTCCTACATGAGGCAGGGCTTTCTGCTCTTGGAAATGGGGATGAGAGTAGGAAAGTCTTGTGTGGAAGAGATGCTGAAAAGAGTTTTGGGAGATGGCAACCTCAGTCCTCTAGAGGGAGGGTCTGTTTCCTGAGGACCATGCTCTGAGGAAAGGAATGACCGTTTCTCCAGCAGGTTTAAACTCTTCTTTTTTTTTTTTTTGACACCTCAGTTACTGTTTTGTGACCTCAGAGAGGAAGAAATAGACTGAGTTCTCTGTGTGTATAGTTGCTTTAAGAGTTTCCAATATGTTGGGACTTCCCTGGAGGTCCAGTGCTTAAGACTTCACTTTTCAATGCAGGGAGTGTGGTTTTGATTCCTGATTGGGGAGATAAGATCCCACATGCCTTGCAACCAAAAAAACCAAACCGTGAAACAGAAGCCATATTGTAACAAATTCATTAAAGGCTTTAAAAATGGTCCACATAAAAAAATCTTTAAAAAAATAATTTCTGATGTATGGACACGTATGGATAACATGAATGCATTTCCCAAACCAAGATATCTGGTTTGATAAAACATCATAATATTCAGAGCAAGAGACAATTGAGAAATATTATTGAAAGATATTACTGAAAGATACTGCATTTGGTGAACATGTTGATGTTTTATGGGGAAATTTTTAAAAGGATTTTGAAGCTGATATATCCACCAATTATTCAGAATGCCTTTAATTTTAGATTCTGGGATTATCTGTTCTTGAAGGGATCATAAGGATTTTATAGTCAAACACTACTCCACAAATAAAGTAACAAAGTAGATAATGTGTGACTTTCTCAAGGTTACATAAGAAGTCACTGTTAGATCCAGGATGACACTATCCTGATTCCTAGGAATGGGTTCACTCCACCTACATTTGTTGTTCAGTCACTAAGTCGTATCTGATTCCTTGTGACCCCATGGACTATAGCCCACCAGGCTCCTCTGTCTTCCAATGTCTCCTGGAGTTCTCTGGGAGAGAACTCATGTCCATTGAGTTGGTGATACTATCTAACCATCGCATCTTCTGCTGCATATGTGAGTGCTTAGTTGCTTCAGTCGTGTCTGACTCTTTGAACCACATAGACTGTAGCCCACCAGACTTCTTTGCCCATGAGGCTTCTCCCTGGCAAGAATACTGGAGTGGGTTGCCATGCCCTGATCCAGGGGGTCTTCCCAAGCCAGGGATCAAACCCAGGTCTCCTGCATTGCAGGAAGATTCTTTACCATCTGAGTCACCAGGGAAGCCCCATCATGTTGTGTGTCCACCCTTCTCCTTTGCCTTCAATCTTTTCCAGCATCAGAGTCTTTTCCAATGAGTCAGCTCTACCCATCAGGTGGCAAAGTGGAGCTTCAGTTTCAGCATCAGTCCTTCCAACGAATATTCAGGGTTGATTCCCTTTAGAATTGACCAGTTGGATCTCCTGGCAGTCCAAGGGACTCTCTACCTGCATGCTTTCCACCAAAGATTCTTGACTGCTATTCAAGGACAGAAGAGAAGTAGTCTAAAATTCAATGACAAAAGTAAAGGGCTTCTGTGCCTGACATTCTTCCTGAGATATATTTATGTGAAATGAATGAGATGACCATCCAAGTGTTCACCTTCATGGGAATGTGATCTCTGCAATGGCACAGGCTGCCACATTAGGAATGACCTTGCACTTGGTTTATCACTTTCTTGCTGCCATCTTAAAATGTTTAATAGTTTTTGTATAAGGAGGGATGCATTTTGGATAATAAGGGCCCCAAAATTCTATATCCCAGAAAATATTCCCTGATAACCAAGTAGAAGAGAAATCTGATCTCTTATAGCTATAGTCTTATTTCCTTGGAAGATGCATTTGAACCCTTAAAAGCCAAGCCTTCCTGGAAAGACAAAATTTGAGTGAGCCCATATTCAGTTATTTCTGTGTCTTGCTAGGAAGGATGGAATTAAATCAGATTTCACAGTGGGTACCTTCTTGCAGTTACAACCACGCATGTATTTTTTGATGCTATGACCTTATTTACTTAATCACAACAATCTTACAGATTATCAAAAGATTTAGGTGGTTAATCCAAGATGTGACAAAGTGAGAAATACAGTTAAAATGGCAAAATGTTGATATTAAGATATATATTTTCATACTCTATAGCTGCTAAAATGTCAAGATTACTCTGATAACTGTGTTTTCATGGAGGCGGTTTTGGATGAAAGGTGAGAATCCTTTCATCTTCCTTTAAGACCCATAGTAGGACTAATTTCATAATTTTCAGATTCCAATGCAAAATAAAGGTGTGGATATCCATGTTCAAAAATTATTAAGACACTGAAGCTAGTGACAGTAGAGCTTTAAATCAAGCCCAGGGCCCATCTGAGCATAGGTTGCATGTTCATGAGTTTGCCCAGATCCACAGAATTTCAGAGCTGGAGGGCCCAATAAACCATCTTTACCACAGCGGTGTGAGGGCAGTGGGGTTCCTTGGGAGAAGAAAAACTGTGAAAGCTGAAGCAGCTTTAGCCATTAAAGACTTTCAGTAAAGGCTGGGGTTATTCTTTATAGACCCTAGGGAAGTTGGGATCCAGTCCCTAAGTGTCCTCATGGGATAGATAATAATGGAGTTGTACCTTCTTCTCACCAGTTCCTCTGAGTTAGTCCAATCTTACTAAGAAAAGTCGAATGCTCAAAATTCCTTTCTCCAGTTCCAGGTCCCTACCATATGTATAGACTGAAAATTAGAGTTCACAGAAGTTTTTAAGTCTCTGTTACAGATACTTCCTGGACATGGTCTGAGATCAAGTCTGTATCTAAAATGCTTTTCCTAATGTGTTTTATATCATGCAGAAATGATCTCAATCTGAGTCACCAGGAATGCTGTGTGTTCACTTTGTCCTCCATTCTGATGCCTCTAGAGGGCTCTGTTTCATCTCAGTCATAAACATAACCAGGCCCTAAATTTGCTATTGCAGGCTGGTTTTCACGTTCCTCAAAGAAAGAAGATCTGGGAGAGGAGAAACTCCTCACTGAAGAGTGTGAGTTTGGAAATGAGGATGCTGCACTTGGAAGCAGTAGAATTCCATTTGAAGAACAAATATGTGTCTATTGAAACTCCTGTTACATATTGGTCCAAACTAGATGTACAGAAAATATCACTTCATATGTCAAAAAAAGGGTAACACTGACTTGTGTCCCATTTTTACATACATTGTCCAATAATACTTTCGTCCTTTAATATCAGTTCCATTATTGAGAAATTTTTGTGAACATCTAGAGACTTAAACACAAACAGCTTTTTCAATATTCACCCCCTCGCCACTTTCATTCAAATATGTATTTTCTTCTCTGGAGTTAAGCCCTAGTTGAGTGATTCATGGTCAGACTGAGAGAGATGCTGAATCCAGATCCAGAGTCAAGGTTCTTCTCCCAAGATGACCTCATAGTAACAGCACTTGAATATTCCAGAAATGCTCTATCCTAATTACATCATCTCTTCTTACATAAGTTGGATCCCCTCCCCACATAGACTCTGGAAAATTGATTTCATGAAGGTAGATGTTGGTTTGGCAGAATCTTTTTACTAAAACTAAATCTAAAAACTTCTCAGAAGCATTACTGAAATAGGAAAGTACAGAAGTCATTTGGAAGTAGAATGGTATTATGTTAACATTGTAGTTTTTGTTGTGAAGATTCTTAGGCTTCAGCTTTATTTTTCAAACACAATTTTGTCTTTTTATGATTGAGTCACTAGGTATAGGACATAATGTGTGCTACCTGGTTACTTTAAATGAAGATTATTTCTTTTTTGGCATTTTTAAAATTTATTTTTAATTGGTTAATTGCTGTACAATGTTGTGTTGGTTTCTGTGGTATGACAGCGTGAATCAGCTATATATATATACATATATACCCTCTCTGCTGAGTCTTCCACACACACCCTCGTCCCATCCCTCCAGGTCATTACTGAGCTGAGCTCCCTGTGCTATACAGCAGCTTCCCACTATCTATTTTACACATGGTAGTGTATTTATGTCAACTATACTCTCTCAATTCGTCCCACCCTCCCCATCGCCGGCTATGTCCACAAGTTCGTTCTGTACATTATTCCTGCCCTGAATATAGGTGCATCTGTACCATGTTTTTTAGATTCCATATGTATGTGTTAATAAATGATTTAAACGAAGATTATTTCTCATGTCCTCAAGTACAGTGACCCTTGACAATGTAAATCCAAGTTACCCCATAGTATGCTTAGATTTCAGTTGGGAAAACAACTTTCAGTTCCTTGTTCTCACTTCCTCTAGCTGTAGAAAAAGATGAGAAATGACGAGTCTCTTGGATAAGAAAAGAGCTGGGAACTGGATTACCGTTAAGTTTAGTGATGATTCACTAGGAACTGGACCATTCTTGTTCCCTCAGCATGCTATAGCCATGGTGAACGTGGATAGTCTTTTCAGCTCTCAGTTCATATCCTAGACTATACTGGTACATGACACTGCCTTGTTATAAGAAGCTGTACTCTCTCTATAGGCTCCCCAGGTGGTGCTAGTGGTAAAGAACCCATCTGCCAGTGCAGGAGACATGAGATTCACTTTCGATCCCTGGGTCAGGAAGATTCCCTGGAGGAGGGCATGGCAATCCACTCCAGTATTCTTGCCTGAGAATCCCATGGACAGAGGAGACTGGTGGGCTACACAGTCCGTGAGGTTGCAAAGAGTCAGACACAACTAAGTGACTAATATTTTAGATTCAAGCTGTTGTTCAGTCACTCAGTCGTATCTGACTCTTTGCGACCCTATGGACAACAGCATGTCAGGCTTCCCTGTCCTTTCTCACCATCTCATCCCTGTCCTTTCGTCACCATCTCCTGGAGCTTGGTCAAACTCATGTCCATCAAGTCAGTGATGCCATCCAATCATCTAGTCCTCTGTCATCCCCGTTTCCTGCCTTCAATCTTTCCCAGCAGCCAGGTCACTCTTCTTATCAGGAGGCCTAAGTACTGGAGCTTCAGCCTTAGCATCAGTCCCTCAAGCTAGGAGTGAAAATAAGTCAAAAGATAAGCTCTTACAGGAAAGAAGTACCTGCTTTCATCCCCAAATTCCATTCTAATGTGTACCTATCAGTGGAAAGTGGAGAGAATAAGGTCCTTAATTTCTCAGTTACTCCTCAATTGGTCCTTAATTGCTCTAGAATATGTAATTCTATACAGAATAGGGTCAGACTTGCTCATCTTCTGAGCTTCCTGGAAAAATCATTAGAGTTCACACATCTGCTGAGGACAAATAACCATCTATATATAACACGTTCAAGTTCTCAAGTCCTTTTACTAATAAGAAATAAAGTAGTTTGAATCATTACTTTTGTATACTGTACCTGAGTTCAGTTCAGTCACTCAGTCGAGTCTGACTCTTTGCGACCACATGAACGGCAGCACGCTAGGCCTCCCTGTTCATCACCAACTCCCGGAGTCCACTCAAACTCATGGCCATCAAGTCGATGATGCCATCCAGCCATCTCATCCTCTGCCGTCCCCTTCTCCTCCTGCCCTCAATCTTTTCCAGCATAAGGGCCTTTTCCAATGAGTCAACTCTTTGCATCAGGTGACCAAAGTATTGGAGTTTCAGCTTCAACATCAGTCCTTCCAATGAACACCCAGGACTGATCTCCTTTAGGATAGACCAGTTGGATCTTCTTGCAGTCCAAGTGACTTTCAAGAGTCTTCCCCAACACCACAGTTCAAAAGCATCAATTCTTCGGCACTCCACTTTCTTTATAGTCCAGCTCCCACATCTATACATGACCAGTGGAAAAACCGTAGCCTTGAATATACAGACCTTTGTTGGCAAAATAATGTCTCTGCTTTTTAACATGCTGTTGAGGTTGGTCATAACTTTCCTTCCAAGGAGTAAGCGTCTTTTAATTTCATTGCTGCAATCACCATCTGCAGTGATTTTGGAGCCCCCAAAAATAAAGTCAGCCACTGTTTCCACTGTTTCCCCATCTATCTGCCATACTGTACCTAATACTTCTTAAAAAAGAAAGAAAGAAAACCTTTTTGTATTGGGATATAGCCAATTAACAAATAATGCTGTGATGGTTTCAAGTGAACAGCTAAGAGACACAGCCATACATATACATGTACCCATTCTTCCCCAAACTCTCTGCCCACTCAGGCTTCCACATAACATTAAGCAGAATTCCCCATGCTATACAGTAGGTCCTTGTTGATTATTCATTTTAAAAAGAGCAGTGTTATACTAATATCTCAAATAGCCCTTGAGTGTGTTTGGGCTAGCATACTTCTAACCATGACTTCCTGAAAGTGTTTCTGTTAAAATCAAAATCTTTTTTTTCTTCCCTTATTTTTCTTCTATGATTCTGATCTTCTTTCTTCACCATTTCACCTAATGTGTAGACATTTTGCTTCCTCTTTCTCATCCAAAACATTGGGATGAAGAGCTTATTTTAGAGTTCCCTGGTTGCCTAGTGGTTAGGATTGTTTACTTTCTCTACTGTGGCTCAGGTTCTATCTCTGGTGGGAAACTGAGAGCCTGCAAGTCGAAAGGTGTGGCCAGAAAAGGGGTGGTGGTTGGGGGGGAAGAGGCTTACTTTATGTGGTTAACGTCTACTAAAGTTTAATGTTAAAGGAAGGAGAGTAGGGGCTATAATTTGGTGCAAAATGTAAATAAATAATAAATTTGACCTAATCTTAACATCCCAGCATTGTTCCCCCGCATTCTCTCTGCTCAAGGGATTTCTCTTGGTTTTTCTTTCTGTTTTTCTTGGTGCTAGTGGTAAAGAACCTGCCTGCCTGCCAATGCATGAGACATAAAAGACATGGGTTTGATCCTTGAGTTGGGAAGATCCCCTGGAGGAGGGCATGGCAACCCACTCCAGTATTCTTGCCTGGAAAATCCCATGGACAGAGGAGCCTGGGGGACTACAGTCTAATGGGTGGCAAAGAGCCAGACACTGCTGAAGTGACTTAGCACCCTTACTTAGTACACAGTCTCTCTTTTATTGACTTTTCCTAATTTCTTTTTCTTACATGTTTTGAAATGCTTCCCAGAAGTGTTTTGAAAATTGACCCTCCTGCCTCAGGTAAACAGAGGCACTAGGAAAGTTGACCCCAAAAATCCTCCTTCCAACAAAGACAAAGAAAAAGAATCATGCCCACTTCAGATAGAATTCTTGATTCCTGGACAGGAGATCAGAGGATCGGTTTATCCTTTCAGCTGACACAGCCTGGCCAGCTTTCGGCTCCCTGATTCTCATATTTAAGGTATCTTTGAGCACAGTTTGATTCCACTAAATAGCATTTTCACATTCTGCCTATTTGGAGGTTAGGACAGCTTTGGCCTTGGTCTGGCAGGACTATCTATCTTTCTGTAAAGGAAGCTGGCAGAATTTAATTAATAGTATAGAAACAGATTAGTTAGGAGGTACACCCATGAACCTTGTCCACGGAGCAGACTTGCTATAAGGAATGTACTTTCAATTATAGTATTTGGGTAGTGATACCAATGTATAAATAAATGGATAATAAAATACAGACATAGAGTGCTAACTTTTACTATTACCAGGTTGCATAGTGGTAAAGAATCCACCTGCCAATGCAGGAGGTGCAAGAAACACACATTCGATCCCTGAGTTGGAAAGGTCCCCTGGAAAAGGAAATGGCTACCCACTCTAGTATCCTTGCCTGGGAAATCTCATGACAGAAGAGCCTGGCAGGCTACAGTCCCTGGGGTTGCAGAGTCGTAGGCTACTGAATTCACACACATACTATTAGCCACAACCCACATCCTTCTCCTGAATGCAAAAGCAACTGCTGTCCTTTCTTTTCATATAGCAAACTTTCCTTCCTGTTAAATAACACTGTGGTTATAATCACAAATGGGCCTAATGATGAACAGAAAAACATCCTGCACCTTTAGTAATATCTGATTAACAGCAGTGTGAGAGGCCCTGCTGGTCTCTACTTGGCAGACCTGTGTGGTGCACTCTCTGCATGTCTATCATTGCTCTGAAGGAGCTACAGTATCTACAGAATCTCTTAAACTGGCAGCCTTACCATGGATCATTCATAGAGATAAATGGGTAATTATGGTTTTATAAATCTGAACTCTGCACCTTACTGATCATATTCCATTTAGTTTGGCTCCAAAAAAAAAAACCACATATGTGTATTGTGTTCTCAAATATTTCTTCTTCAATGGCATCATTTCTTTTATAGGCCACAATGCCCTATTCCTGCCAAAATTCCTGCTAACTTCCAAAATCAACTCTTTTTTCCAAAATCAGTTCTGGAGAAATGACAGTGACAAAAGGGAAATAAGTATTCAAAGAACGGACCACATCAAGGACTTCCCTGGTGGTCCAGGGGTTGAGAATCTGCCTTCCAATCAGGGGACCGAGGTTCAATCCCCTATCAAGAAACTAAGATCCCATAAGCTATGAAGGTAATTAAGCCTTGTGTGCCACAACTACTGAGCCCACGCACCCACACTGCAACAAGACTCAGTGTAGTCAAAAAAAAAAAAAACCAAATTAACCATCCTCTGTGTATACTGAACTCACACTGAACTGGTGAGTGGAGAGAGGAGGACCAAGTAGAGGCTGGTGAGTGGCTGCAACATTGAAAGAAAGCTGCATGTGGAGCCAGAGGAAAGCTCTGATTTTGCATTTCCCCCAGTTCATTTTATCAGTTTTATAGCCACAGAAATCTGTAGTAGCAACTGAAGCTGCTCACTCTGTCCATGACGGATATCAGGCAAGCACAAAAGTGCTACTCAGCGGGGAAGTTAAAATATACAATTAAGAAATAAGTATGGTGAACCTGGATGAAGAACAGATGGGTAAGTTGGAATATCAATTTGAGTGATTTTCCAAGACAAGAGAAAAAAATAAAGAAGTAGAAAATAAAACAAAAATTATAAGTGATACAGAGGACAGGAGAAAAACATCATTATATAGTTAAAGGGGCTTTCACAGGGGGCACCAGTGGTAAAGAATCTGCCTGCCTGTGCAGGAGACACAAGAGATGCAGGTTCAGTCCCTGAGTAGGAAAGGTCCGCTGGAGGAGGGCATGGCAAACTACTCCAGTATTCTTGCCTGGAGAATCCCATGGATAGAGGGACCTGGCAGACTACAATCCATGGGGCTACAAAGAGTCAGATATGACTAAAGAGACTTAGCATATATACCTAAGAGGATCCCAGAAAAAAGAATTAAAAAAACCATAAAACTAGAGAGAAGAAAGGAATTTGAAAAATCAATAGATATAAATTGTACAGAGTTTTTAAAAATAGGTAAGGTCTCATTTTGAAAGGATTTGTAGATTACCAGTGAAATAAGGAAAATATTCACACCCACACTACATAGAAATTTTTTTAAGTGGCAAAGTAAAATTTCCAGGAAAAAACAGTACATCATCTGCCTGGAAGAATCAGATTGACTCTGAAGTTATTGGTAGCAACATCACGTCCAAGACAATAAAGCAATATCTGAAAAAGGATAAGAACATTGAATCTGAAATTGTATGTACAGCTAAAAGTACCATTCCTAAATGAGAGAGAAATATGTAAGTCCACAATTGTATCAAATTCATACATACATGTATATAATTCTGCCACTAACACAAGAAGCAACAATACAGTATATTAACACATATATATGGAATTTAGAAAGACAGTAATGAGAACCCAACATGCGAGACAGCAAAAGGAACACAGATGTATAGAATAGACTCGTGGACTCTGTGGATGAGGGAAAGGGTGGGATGATATGGGAGAATGGCATCGAAACATGTTAATTATCATATGTCTAATCAATCGCCAGCCCAGGATTGATTCTCGGGGCTGGTGCATCGAGATTTCCCGGGGGGGAGGGAGGAGGGAGGGGGAAGGAAGGGGTTTCTGGAGGGGGAGCATATGTAAACCCATAGTGATATCATGGCATTGTATGGCAAAAACAATAAAAGGGAGAAAAAAGAAGAAGAAACAATGAAACTGAATTCAATAATAAATATAATGAAATTGAAATGCTTTTCAAATATCAGTTTTCTCAACAAAACTCACAGGCTTAGATGGTTTTGCTAGTACATTTCATCCAACTCTCAAGAAATAATTATTATTTAAATTTTAAAATAGAAGTAGCAGAAAATGGGAAAAAAACAGCTCCTTAAAAAGCCTTGAACAATATTATTTTTTATGGAGTTAACTGTTGTAAAGCAAATTTCACAAATAATAAGCATACAACTAAAGGATTGATATATAACTATATACCTGCACATTTATTTAGTAAATAAAGGATATTTTCTATACCAGGGAAGACACTCTCTTGTCTACTTTCCCTACCCACCACTATACTGACCTTTTATCATCACTAATTTGTTTTTTCTGTAGTTGAGCCATTTGAACAGTGAAAATTTCTTTTGGCCTGCTTTTTTTTGCAAGATAGTATGTCTGTGAAATTCAAATATGTTACTACATCTAGTAGTATTTTTTAATTGCTAATATTCTAATGCAAGTCTCTATCAGAATTTATTAGTGTTTTCAATACTGAATCATCTCTAGTTTGGGGCTATTATAAATAAATCTGATATGAGAGTTGTATAATAGGGAGGCAAAAAAATGAGTTAATCTCTCTACCAAAACACATATATAAGGATATTCATAACAGCCACTATTACTCAAAATTGATGAAAGCTTTGTTTAGGAATATACTCAGAAAAGAAACTGCTAGGTTATAGGGTACAGTAGGTGTATATTTTGCAAATCTCAGCAAGTGATTTTTTTAAGTGACTTATAAATTCCTACACCTACTGGCATGCTACTGTTGGGCCATTTATGTTCATTCTATTGGAAATATGTTCTCTTATAAGTGTTCAGCTAATCTTCAACAAGGGTACTATGAACACTCAATTAGGAAGCAATTGTCTGTTCAATAAATGGTGCTGGTGGGACTTCTCCAGTGGTCCAGTGGTTAATGCAGGGGTGCAGGTTCAATTCCTGGTCATGGAGCTAAGATCTCACACGCCTCTAGTCCAAAAAAAAAAAAAAAGACAAAAAACAGAAGCAGCATTGCAATAGATTCAGTAAATATTCAAAAATGGTCCACATTAAAAAATCTTTTAAAAATGGTGTTGGTAAAACTTGATATTCACAAATGAATAGAACAATATCTCTTTACTATACACCTATACTAAAATTAACTACAAATGGACTAGAGGCTCAAATGTATGACCTGAAACTGTAAAAATCCTTGAAGAGAACATATATAAAATGATCATAGACTTTGGCCTTGACCTGATGCAAGAAATGTATTTTTTTTTAAAAACCTATATATATATATGTGTGTGTGTGTGTGTGTGTGTGTACCAAAGCATCATGTTGTATATCTTAAACTTACACAATGCCATATGTTAATTATATCTCAACAAATCTGGCGGGCCAGGGAATTTCTGAAGAAAATAAAACATGAAGATATTTTAGTGAGCCAATTTTGGGTTCTATACCATTTCCCTATACAATTTCAACATCTTTCTTCCTATACTGTTCTTCTTTAATTACTTATATTTATATTTTGAATCATTAAATAAAATGCCAGATTTAAAACCCCTGTTTGTTAAAAGAATAAGGCAAATGCTATCTTGCTTTTTAAAAAGCCTCCTCATTTAGGTAATTTAAATTGTTTTTGTCCTGGTTTTTTCCTATACAAGGGGCTATAAACAGACTTCATATGAAAAATGATGAAAAACTGCAGAGTTGTGCATAATGAGAGAAGAGCTTTATTAGGAGGAGAAAGCTGTGCTTGAGTCAATGAGTGTTATTTTAGCCTAAATCGTTAATCTTTCTGTGTGAAGATGTCAACACTGCACAACACAACCATGTAGACTTTATCCTAGTGTGGTTCTTAGGAATGATGAGTGAAAACACACGAACAAATATTTAAACATAAATTTAAATTTAAACATAAAAAATTGAAACATGAATTCTTGTCTTGGTAAGTTTTTTTAAAAACAGGTGGGAGAATTTTAATATCTGATACTCAGCCAAAAATTAAGCCAATAAAGGCACAAAAGCATTTTGGTTTCCTGTTTACATGCCTCAGAACCAGGAAGTCGATTTGACTTTCAATAGATAATTTCCTTTCATTTGTATCTGCTTGTTATTTTTTCTCTCTAATGTTTCATAACATACTCCCTGACGATCATAGTCCATAACGACCCTTGCCTTTTCTGTCTGGGTTTTATTTCCTCAGTTGGATGAGAAGCAGAATTTAGAACTCATATTTCTTGTCCAAACCAACAATGGCCACATATTTTGTTTTTGTATTCTTAGGTGGTTGATGTCTTTTCTGTTCTGGTTGAGAAATAAAGGGTTTGTGGACCTTGAGAGAAAACATTCATGGCAGATGGAGGTGAGACGTGAAGATTCCTGGAGGTAGTATGCTACAAACAGTCTTGGGAGCTGGCAAAGACTGGAACCACATTAACATTTTGCCAGTGGGTCTGCACTGGTCGATCACCCTAGAGAAGTCTGAGTTCAGATCAGGAATTGAGATCATTTGTGTATGGGGGAGCAGTGGTGGAACAATGTTCCATATGGCGGGGAAAATCTGTCTTTTATTTGGTATTTTAATTTAGACATTATTCTGTTGAAAAAGACTGGCTCTAGGGCTGTGAAGTCTAAAGAAATTAGTTTCTTCATTTTGTGACTGGATATGTCTCCAATGCTGTGAAAGGCATATTCTGAATATGCGTGATGGCACTCTACCTTCTCGCTGGTCTAACCTGATCATCTAGTATTTCTGATTCATTGAGTTGTGGTGGAAGTGAAGCTCTCTAAGGTTGCCTGTTTCTTTCTAGCAGCTATGGGATGAGGCTTGGCCAATCCCAATCCATGTCTTCATCTCCCATTGTGCCTGAAGCTGTGACATCATCACCTTCATCACCTAGGAGGCTAGAGAGCTGAGGCTCAGGATTCCATGTCCTCAGACCTCAATGGAGGAAGTTGTACCAGAGGCCAGTTTATTCCCAAATAGTGTTCTTTGGCTCTATGCCCTGTTTTCTATGCTCTTTGTCTTCTTTCTCTTTGTCATGTTTTCTCCCTTTTTACTGGAGATAGACCAACATGTCAAGAAATGTAAGTGCCACAGTGGGCCTTAGGGCACAGGAAAATTATAGTGAGAGAATGTGTGTATGGAGAGAGGAGATGTTATATATTATAATGTGGGGAATGTGAGGGAAAATATTTACTCTTCTGTAATCTCCAAGGCTTCAATGACCCTGGGCTAAAGATCTTAGAATTACAATCTTCCATGTGATAGAAGTACTTGTAGAACATGGGCCAGGACCAGGCTAAGAAGTCCATTCCTGATGTACCTGTGAAGGATGAGGAAGTATCTGGGGCCATGCTTGAGCTTACATAATGCCCAGGTTTAAGGATACAAGGAACTGAGAACATATGAAGGAATTTCCAGATGATGATGTCTGACCCAGCATGCTTTGTCTTAGTCTTGCTCAAATGCAGGTTTACTCTGCACGATATTGTCCATAAGGATAAAGAAAATGATGACATGAAGATGGAGCATCTAGGAAGATCAGGTAAGAATCCTTTGCCCTTCACCTTTGGGTTCATATGACCATAGGGTAGCAGTCTAATCACTCCCATGATCCATGTGCTAGACTGCTGAGAACACCAAACTCAAATCTGGCCTCAATGAGACAGCTGCCTCATATTCTACTAGCCCAAGACCTCTGAGTCCTCTCTCTGGGGAAAACATTTTCAACAGACGTCCAGTTCTGAACTCTTGCTAACTTCTTATTAACCTCGTGTAACAAACATAGATTTTTTTTAAAGTTTTTTTCTAATGTGGACCATTTTCAAAGTTCTTATTGAATTTGTTACAATATTACTTCTGTTCCATGTTTTGGTTTTTTGGCTCTGAGGTATGTGAAATCTTAACCTCCAGACCAGGGATCAAACCCACACCCCCTGCCTTAGAAGGTGAAGTCTTAAACCACTGAACCACCAAGGAAGTCCCAAAATAGGCTTGTTATTTAGGAGCTCCTGTAGGTGAAAAGATTTCTCTTTTCTCATCTACATTTGGGATGGTCCTCATCTTATCAAGGTTCCCTCTCAAGTGACTCAGTGACTAAGCTACTTTTGTTTGTTTGTTTTTTATGCTAGACAATGAAAAACAAAGTGCCTCATCTCCAGGCGCTTGCTATAAAGTTGTCTTGGTGGTAAGGATAAGTGATAAGATAGATCATCATACGAACACCCTAGGGAGACTGAAAGTCCATTTTTCTAGGAAACATTATGACCACCTGTTGACCATAATTCCTGCAGCTTGTGTATGTCAAATGACCTGCCTCTCCAGAAAAGGGTGGTTTCTGTTTTATGGCTCCCTTGTGACATCATTGAGGATGACATCCTGGATTCTTGGGTTCCCTGAATCCACCATGTCACTCCCTCCATATTAATGTCACATGTCCTACAGATACTCTGACCAGGTTTCCCTCACACAATATTTAAATGCCTAGTCTGTAAAAGGTTATTGAGTTGCTTTGAGGTAAAATAAAGTAGATCATGGTTTTTAATTGTCAACAACCAGAATGTCTAGCCCAACACCGCCATTATGTAACTTGAGAATATATAATTAATTATTGTAGTTGGACATGTTTGGGCTTCCCAGGTGGTGCAGTGGTAAAGAATCCACCTGCCAATGAAGGAGACACAGGAGAAGTGAGTTTGATCCTTGGCTTGGGAAGCTCCCCTGAAGGAGGAAATGGCAACTCATTCCAGTATTCCTGCCTAGAAAATTCCATAGACAGATGAGCCTGGCAGGCTACAGTGCATGAGATCCCAAGGAGTTAGACATGACTGAGCCATAGTAAGCACACACACAGTTGGAAAAATTTAAGTGAATTGCCCCAAACTTCACAAGTCACTGTAACACCGTCATCTGTACAAATGTCTCCACTTCCCTAATCTATGATCCATTTCACCACCGCCACTGTCCTTGAGACCCTTGTCTGCCCCTTGAGTCCAAAGTCAGCACACAAAATTCCCTAAGTGATGTCGAATGAGCAGCTTTGTCTGACATGGTTCCTTTTTCATCACTGAGTGAAGAAGTGTCTGTCTCATGGAGGGGTACAGGTTTGTCAGCTAAGGCTCTCGAAGGGACTGAGGAAAGTACAGCTATCTTTTCTGCTGTTAGAAAATATGAGTGGGCTTCTGTCTCTCATACATCAAGTCTGCCCTTTTCAAAACATTTCTGTCATTTCTGTGTCCTCATAGAGGCTGGGTAGATCTTGTGTTCTGTGGTTACACTCCCCCTTCCGCCTCCATTCTCAGTAACTGACGCATGCATGCTGTGCTTTTATGACCATATTTCTCAGACTTGAATATTAGTTTTGTGGACTGTCCACCAATTTTTGCATTAATTCTGCATGGAAAATCGATGAGATGCCATAAGATGAACATTTTTGTGACATTTCTTACCTTATGATAACCATTGCCCCTAATACACTAGTTTGTCCTCCCTTACAAATATATAGTTTCTTGGATTAGATGGGGCAGAAATTAATGCAGATTTCTTTAGAGGCTCATAGAACCTTATGAGAACTGAGGTAGCAAATACCAGCTATAATAACTTTAATTAGCAGATTAGAAAGTTGTTGCTTTTGCTGTGTAAGGTGAAAAGTTGCGAGCCTTCTAGTGAAGACTGACTTTTTTATAGCTGACATGGCAACTCCTATTATATAACAATTATTACAAAGCTTGGGATTATCTGCACAGATATTTTAGGAATTGGGACAAGTTACAAGCAAATGATCAGTCTGTCACTGAGGAAAGACAGTGATAGTTTTAGAGCTATGCTTTCCTCTCTCCCATTTCTGGTATATTCACCTTGGGAAATATTCCTCTCTTCTGACAACTTTCCCCCAGACTCTGGGCCAAGAGTCATAAAGTCCTGTCCTGATATTAATTTCTCAGTTAAATGCTTTCTTCTGTACAGTCACCCTCTGTGTTTTTTCAGTCTTCTAACTAATGTCACATATAATTCCACAGTGATAAGAGAACAGATTCTGTATGATTTCAATACCTTTAGACCATAAAATTTTTACATCTTGATTTCTGTCCCTGGATATGTTTCTAGTGTCTGTTAGTTTATAGTCTATGGGAACTTGGATAGAATTTATATCCTTCTGTTGTGTGAAAATTGTATAAATCTTAATTATGTTGAATTGTTCATAGAGCTTTTCAGGTCTACTATATCTTTTTACTTCTCTGTATATATATTCTATTAGCTTTTGAAAGTTTGATATTGAAACTCCAACTAAAAAATCTTAATTTATCTGCTTAAAGTTTTGTCCTGACAGAATGGTTCTGAGTGTTTGATGATGTACAGAAATTTTTACAGTTTGCATCTCTTCCATTGTTTCTGCTCTAAAATGGATGTTATCATTCTTCTGGGTCACAGGCATCATCAAGCAATTTTCTTCTTGTTTCAGGCTGTCCCCTGGAGTCACCAAGGACAGAAGTTCTTAGAGGGAAGGAAGATGAGATGAGAGGAGATCTCCCACTGTTTGTGAGGATAGCAAGAGAGCCCAGGGATTCTGAGACTGAGATCTGTTCCCCTGGACCATCCTTTTGATGAGAGTGGCTAAGGCTGTAAGGAGTCCTGTGACATATCCCAGATGGGAGAGGTCTTCTGAGACCCTCATTGCCTGAGTTTATACTGGAAAAAAAAAAGATAATAAATATTGTGAGGCTCTCAGAAAAGTTGTGTGCTACCAGGAATTTTTGTTGAACTTATTCCTTCTTGTACTAAACCACTTTTACTCAACTTAAATCTCAAGCAAATTTCCTGTTTCCAGGTAAAATCCTAGGTGGATTACTTACATTATCTTATTCTAAAGCAACATATACAGTAATTCTTACAGGGGCATAAAAGCTCATGGTCCCTGTGAGACTCAACAGCCACTTAATCCAGGACCACAGAGCTGAGACTTTTCTCTCTCCATCTAAGATGATCACACTGCAAACTTATCTGAGCTTTATGAAATGTTCTATGTTGCATTTTTTTCTTGTATTACTGGTATGCTCCTCACCCATCAGTGGAACACAGTTTCACTGAGATGCAGAGAAGAAATTTCTATAGATTTTCTATCGGAAGCCTTATGACCCCCAAACATTTCATTATTATCAAGTGAAACTAATTTTTATCTCCCACATCAGGTTTTCTTTTCATGTTAAGTTCCTACACATAATTTTCATCGTCTTTATATATCATGTTCATCCCTCTGTTCTTAACCAAATGCAATATGTTTGTTCTCAAGAGTCATTAAGGCATCCACTAGGAATCTCTAGTTGGAAAAGCATATAAGGAATTGGAGGAGGGTGGGGACAAGACGGGTGGAGAGAGACAGAGACAGAGAGACATGGAAGGAGGGAAAAGATAGGGAGAGATGGACAAGAGGAGGAGAAAGGAGGAAGAGATGGAGAAAAGAGACAGAGAAAGAGGGAGGAGTTGAAGGAGGGGAGGGTAGAGGAGTGGAGGGGAGAAGAGGAGAGAGATAACTGAAGACATGGAAAAGTTTGTTTCAAGATGAAAAAAACCATCAGTAGAAATGTTAAATAAAAATCTGGTGCTGCCTTTCAAAACAGTTAAGTGAGAAATTTCTACACTGAATGGAAAGTTAAAATAGTCTGGAAAAGTATCTTCATTGTCTAATAATTACAATAATTTGTGATAAGGAGTTGCTGAAATCACTATTTACTTTGGTGTTTGTAAAACTGTATGGATGCCTATTAGGATGATATTCAAAATGTCCGTGAAATGTTGGTCTTTTCTGTCTGCATCTGTATCTTCGGGGTGTGTGTCACTTCCCATGTCTGAATATTCTTTCTCTTCATAGGTATTTCTGCAGTTTCTGGGAACACATTTCTTCTATTTTATTTTCCACTTTATTTTTATTGTTTTCTTTTTAATAAGTTATTTATTAAATTTGATTTTTCTTAATAGCTTGTTTTTTAAAGTTTTAAATGATTTTTGTTTTCTTTATCTCTAGGCCTCTGCATATCTCTTCTAGTTCTGTTTCCAAAGTTTCTGATAATTTCTTGGTATAATTTCTTTTGGGCTTCCCTGGTGCATCAGTGGTAAAGAACCCACCTGCAATTCAAGAGACAAGGGTTTGGTCTCGGGGTTGGAAAGATCCCTTGGAGTAGGAAATAGCAACCCACTCTGGTATTCTTGCCTGGGAAATCCCATGAACAGAAGGCTTAGTGGGCTACAGTTCATGCAGTCTCAAGAGTCATACATGACATATCAACTAAGCATTAGGTTAATTTCTCTCTCTCTCTCTCTCTTTCTTATTGGTCTATATGCCCAACAAATTTCTTCCAAATGTTTTATTTTATTCCTTGTTTTATTATTCATGTTTCAATATTTTGCAATGAGAGGATACAACTCTAAAACCCAGTTGCCTGCCCCTGAAATGTAATTCTTCTAAGTGAATTCAAGGAGACCTAGGGTTCTAAAATCAGATAGCCCTGTAAGTATTTAGTGCAGGAAGTGGTTTACTACAGGAAATTATGTGCTTACAAAACCCTCATCAGGAAACTTCAAAAACCCCCAGGAAACCACTTCTACAGGACGCTGCAACACCAAGGCTAGCAATTTTCAGGCAAATGCAAACACTCCTCCAAAACTAAATCTCCCCTAAATGAGAGAATCTATCATTGGTGGAATTTAGCTCAGCTTCCTCCTGTAAGGGATTATGGGAAACGTAGTTCTCAGGCTTCCAGCCCCAGCCATTTAGAGCATCTAAAGAGCTGGAAACAGTAAGCAACTGATAAGAGGAAATGTAGCTCTGATGCCTATATAGTGCAAAGGGAAGCTCTCTGCTTACCTTCAGCAGAAAATCTAGTCATCACAGCACAGAATTCCTCTAGCTACTTCTATTTCTTTTCTTCACAGGAATTCTTCAGAGTGCTGGGGCAAGAGGGCTAAACATGTCACATACTATGCTAAGAGTTCATCCTTTTAGAAGCTAATTCCAAGAATGGAAACCAGCCTCTTATCTTTCTAAAACATACTACAAGTGCAATAGTTTTCCATTTGTTTTCTCTAAATCTTGGTTACTTAAACTTCCATATCTTCATGTGTGGGGCACCAACATTCTAGACTTAATTTTATTCCCAGGAAATTATTGCTTTTCAAAGATGCTCCCTGGCAAAGAATCTGCCTGATATATTTATTTTAAAATACACATTTTTAACCAGTCTCTGGGACCTAAATTTTGGGTCCACAATCCATGCCCTAGATAGTTTAAAACATCAAACATCATGCACAAAGTTTAACCCCAGTGGTACCACTTTCTCATGTTATGCATGGACTTCCCCTCCCTCTCAGCTAAGCCTGAGCCTTCTTTGGGAGAACATTTATCAAGTTTATGGTTCATTCTGAGCTCTCATGATTTCCTGTAAGCGGAAATGTTTCTCCTTTTTGTCTATTTCTGTGATGTTCCTCTTTTTATTAAAAGTGCCTTTCAACTGACTCTGATAAAATCTTCATATTACATTCTAAACAGTAAAATGAAAGGGACTATGAATCATTTCCAGTCAATGGTTATGAGTTTGACTTTGAAATAAAAATATGGATAAAGGGAACCAAGTATTTGTAGAGATGAAACAAGCAATACACGTTTAGTAGAAACTGTACTTCCAATATTGGCTTTTGATTTTTTTCCTGGGCTGGTGATATGCTGTCAGTTACTCTCGTGGTGCTGGGCAGTGGCAGGAGTGAGACACATCCCCCAGTCAGTCACACCACCACAAAGGTGGACAACCATTCTGCACCCAGCCAACCACTCCAATTTTTTGTTCTCAAGTGCAGTGTTCAATGAATTATGTGAGATACTCAACACTATAAAATAAACATTGTGTTAGATGATTTGACCTAACTGTAGGCTAATGTAAGTGTTCTGAGAACATTTAAAGAAAGCTAGGCTAAATCACCATGTTCAGAGGTTAGGAGCATTAAATGCATTTATATTCAGGACAATTTCAATTTACCAATGGGCTTATCAGGAGGTTAAAGCCATTGAAGGCCTTCCAAGGTGGCTCAGTGGTACAGAATCCACCTGCCAGTGCAGGAGATGCTGGAGACAAGGGCTTGATCTCTGAATCTGGAAGATCCCCTGGAGAAGGAAATGACAACCCACTCCAGTATTCTTGCCTGGAAGATCCCATGTACAGAGGAGCCTGGTGGGCTGCAGTCCATGGGTTCACAGAGTCAGACACTACTGATCAACTGAACACACACTCTCTCTCTCTCTCTCTCTCTCTCTCTCTCTCTCTCTCTCTCTCTCTCTCTCTCTCAAGGCCATTGAAAGCTGAGGAAGATCTGCCTTTGAAATTAACAAGAGATACAAAAGAAATGAAAAATGAGCCAAATGTCATGATTCTACAGGATAGTTGCTTTGAAGCCCTAAGTGCAAGAAAAGGGTGCATGCAGTACTCAAATAAAATCAAATTGCATCTAACACTTGGATATTCAACAAGTTCATAGACTCTAAACAGCCATGAATCACTATCAGTTAAGTTCAGTCACTCAGTCATGTCCAACTCTTTGTGACCCCATGGGCTGCAGCATGCCAGGCTTCCTTGTCCACCACCAACTCCTGGAGCTTGCTCAAACTCATGTCCATCAAGTCAGTGATGCCATCCAACCATTTTATCCTCTGCCATCCCTTTCTCTTCCTGCCTTCAATCTTTCCCAGTATCAGGGTCTTTTCCAATAAGTCAGTTCTTCACATCAGGTGGCCAAAGTATTGGAGTTTCAGCTTCAACATCAGTCCTTCCAATGAATATTCAGGACTGATCTCCTTTAGGATTCACTGGTTTGATCTCCTTGCTGTCCAAGGGACTCTCAAGAGTCTTCTCCAACACCACAGTTCAAAAGCATCAATTCACTGTAAGTCTTTCTTCACATGTTCTCCTTTCCTTATGTTAATATGTTACATGAGTAAGTGATTTTTAGTAAAATATAAACTTTCATTATAAGGTGTATATACACACATACATATATACATAAGACATAATTGATGCATTCATTTCAGCTTAGTTATGCTGCCCTAAAAAATGAGTCTTTGTACCCCTACCAGGATTTCCTGTGCAATTTTTGTCAGTGACCAGAATTACAGTGACAGAAAGCAATGAAAGAACTCATAAGAGTCATGTGTTATAAACATAACCATATGTTATTAACAAACCCTTCAATAATCATTCTCTTCCCTTTCCCTGAGAAGTTTCCCAGGTGGTCAGTGGTAAAGAATCTGCCTGCAGTACAGGAGACACCAGAGACGTGGGTTCAATCCCTGGGCCAGGAAGATCCCCTGGAGAAGGAAATGGCAACCCGCTCCAGTATTCTTGCCTGGAGAATCCCATGGACAGAGAGCCTGGTGGGCTTACAGTCATAGGGTCACAAAGAGTCAGACACAACTGAAGTGATTTAGCACACAACACAGTAAGAAGAAAATTATTTTTTTAAATTAAACTAGAAAAAGATATATGTAAATAAGAACACTGTCAAATGAAAAAAACATCGTATTGTATTTATGAAACTCTAAAATTCAGAAAGCTCATTCAGAAATTCTTAGAATCAAAAATAAAGGGTTAAGACAAATTCAAATCAGCAATATTCTTTTTTACTTAATACCCTTGAAAATCTTATCTACAACATTTTAGTCATTACATTCACCAAATTAATGTTTTAAAATTCAGCAGCAGTCTTTTGAATACTAGAAGACAAAGGACTGTACTGTGATCTTCAGTGCTGATCCTTGCTCACTCAATAGTCCAGGTCTTCGTCAAGCTGGCTGAACTAAAGACACAAATAGAATAATGTTACCTTTCTTTTCATATGCACATGCACACACATAGAAGAATTACATTATAATGTAATATAATGTATTATACTATATCTGTCTCTCTCTCACACCCACACTCATTTGCTCACTTACATATATTAAAAACCATACTACTTTCCTAAACAGAAAATTTAAATGCAATGATCTTCAAACTTCAGTGTGCTTAAGAATTATTTCTATTCCAGAGAACTACAGTACAGAAAGGCCATTTTCAAATGCACCCTAGGATTCTGAAGTAGTGACTTTTTCCTCTTTAAGTAAAAAGTAGTTTGCTATTTATTATTTGTTATTATTTATTTATGAGATAAATATCATTTATCAGAATAATACTCATATATTTGACATTACTAATCAAAAGTCATTCATAGTCTCAGTTTACAATCTGTTAGAATTTTTAATTATTTCTTTACTTGTACCCACACAATAGATTTATAAATGCAAACATTATGTTTAGTTGTATTCAGTAACAGGAACACAAAAGTGGAATGATGTCATTAAATTTTGAGCATGATTTTTTCTTTTTTAGCTGGTTGCACCATAATTTTTCCAGCCACTACTACCCCACTTATTGGCATTCACTTTGTTTCTAGCTTTGGGGCTGTACCAAAAAGGCTGCTAAAAGGAATCCTTGTATATTTGTTCTTATATATTAATAGCTTTATCTGTATGAAAGAAATTTTTAGGGGTAGAATTGTTGGGTCAAAAGATCTGGGAAGTACGTTTTTTTTTTTTCAAATTAATAAAAGTTTCTAAGTTTCTCATAAGGCTACTACACCTCTTGTTTCCAGCAGCAGCGTTTGAAATTACATTTTTCTCTGTATTCCCACCAACAAATAACATTGGTGCTGCCTTAAGTTTTTGTTGGTCTGATTTATATAAAGAATAGTTCATTGTTAATCATACTTTGGATTGCCCAGACATATTGTGAGCATTTTAAAATTATTTATTAGTCATTTAAAATCCACTTTGTGAGAACTGGTTTTTTTCATACCTTTGCCCAATCATTTATTACGTGCTTTGTCTTAACAATTGCTTTTTTTTTTTTTTTTATAGAATAGACTTGTGGACTTTGTGGATGAGGGTAAGGGTGGGATGAGATGGGAGAAGGGCATTGAAGCATGTTAATTGTCATGTGTCTAATCAATCGCCAGCCCAGGATTGATGCTCGGGACTGGTGCAGCGAGATTTCCCGGGGGGGAGGGAGGAGGGAGGGGGGACCCGGAGGGGAAGCATATGTAAACCCATGGTGATATCATGACAATGTATGGCAAAAACAATAATAAAAAAAAAAAACAATTGCTTTTTATATATGCTGCTGCTTAGTTGCTATGTCCAACTCTTCCCAACCACATGGACTGTAGCCTGCCATGCTCCTGTGTCCATGGGATTTCCCAGGCAAGAATACTGGAGTGGGTTGCCATTTCCTTCTCTAGGAGATCTTCCTGACCCAGGGATTAACTTAAGTTTCCTGCTTAGCAGGTGGATTCTCTACTACTGAGCCACCTGAGAAGCCTTTTATATATATATTATGATACTATATAGTATACATATATTAACACTTTATCCTGTATACAGTTTATGACAACTCTGTTTATGTGTCTATAAGTATAATATTAACATTTTACACTTTCCTGGTGCTTCAGATGGTAAAGTGTCTGCCTACAATGCGGGAGACCCAGGTTTCATCCCTGGGTTGGGAAGATCCTTTGGAGAAGGAAATAGCAACCCACTCCAGTACTCTTGCCTAGAAAATCCCATGGATGGAGCATGGTAGGCTACAGTCCATGAGGTCACAAAGAGTCAGACACGACTGAGCGACTTCACTAACATTTTACATTTACATACTTTTAAGAAGTCTAACTTTTATTTTTTGTCTCACTTTATTTCTCATATGCCATATAAAATATCTCTACAAAAACCCATACTTCTGCTATATATCATTCCAGAGGAATAGTCCTCCCAAAATTGTTTAACAAAATAGAAAATGTACCTACTAATTCGTTTCACCATCTTTTCTTTTCATAACAACAAATTTATTGCCTTATTCACTTTTTTCTTTTGTTCCATTTTTCTTTTGAAAACAAATTATAAAAGCATTATAAAAGCAAATCTGATTATATCTTGCCTGAAGTTAATATTCCAAAGCCTACCACCTCCCCAACAGTCCCTGAAATAAAATATGAACAGGAAATACAACAGATAAGACCATTTTTTATTGGGCTCTATGCAGCCTTTCCTGTCTAGACATTCATCACATCCCTCCCCTGACATGGCCTCTCTGTACACCCACACAGAAACTGTGAGATGTTTCATCAAATAGCCATGTTTTTGTCAATAGGATGTTTTATCTCTGCATCTCAGTGTTCAGGACACCACTTGTCACCAAACATACTTTCAATATGTTTTTGAATGAAAAGCTGACCACTCCCCCAAAGGTGTGATTCTCTTTTATGCCACATTTTAAAATTTATTTTTACTGCAGTATAGTTGTTTTACAATGTTGCGTTTGTTTCTATCGTACAGTGAATAATCTCTATGTATACACATATCCCCTTTTTTGTGGATTTCCTCTCCATTTTTGTCACCACAGAGCACTGAGCAGAGTTCCCTGTGCTATACAGTCAGTTCTCATTATCCATTTTATACATAGTATCAATAGTGTATATAGGTCAATCCCAATTTCCCAATTCATCCCACCCTTTCCCTGCTCCCCTCCTCATGCCACACTTTGTATATGCCATGTCCTTTCCCTAGAATGGCTCATCTTTCAGTCACCAGACGTTAAACTTGATCATCACATCTTCACAGTCTCTCTAAACTCTTAGGCAGGCTTTCCATATGCCTATAGTATCTTTTACTATCTTTATTCTAGTATGCATTATACACCTGTAGACACATCTTGTCTCTTTTCTGAAATGACTCCTATAATATCTTTAGAAGAGTTATTCATATTTACTTCTCCAGCTTCTTCTTAGCAACATAATAAGCCACTGTTATTGCTTAAGATATATGTAACTAAGGGATGGACAAGAGCCATATTTATAGTGGATAAGAATCTGCCTGCCCATGCAGGGGACACAGGTTCCATCTTTGATCCGGGAAGATTCCACATGCTATGGAGCAGCTAAGCCCACATGCCACAACCACTGAGCCTGCATGCTGCAACTACTAAAGCCTGAGCTCTGCAACAAGAGAAGCCACCACAGTGAGAAGCTGTGTACTGCAATGAAGAGTAGCCCCCATTTCCGGCAACTAGAGAAAGCCTGTGAAAAGCAATGATGACTCGGCACAGCCAAAAATAAATGAATAAATAAAATTAATTTCTTAAAAAACTATTGCATATTCTGAATATGGATATACATACAAACATAAACATATATGGACATACATGTGTATATACATTCTTTCTTCTTAATACCAGAGGCATTCTCAAAAGGAATGTAACTGCTTTGAACAACGATGAATAAATTCTTCTTACCTCACCAGGTTACAATTCCCTTTGTCTTTTTCATTGTACGTCAAAGTGATCTTCTTTTTCATCCAGAAATAGGAAGAGATTTAGACACAGAAATTAGTCTAGCATCATTAAAACCATCTTACCCACTGGAAATTTCTGAAAGGAAGAAAATAATTACTGGGAAATAAATCAGACCTCCCCTCATGTGTCTCAGAGGCTCTTTGAACGTTTAAAAACACTGTTCACAATTAGGAAGGCAAACAGTGTTATTTAAGAGGCATAGAAAATCTTTCCCATGTCTTATATACATTTCTTGAGTTAGTTTTGGCAAATACCAATTCCTTTGCACTGAAGAAGTGAGGCCGATTCCTCTCAGATGGTAAGGAACATTGAGAAGGCATTGAATCTTCATAAAGTGGATATTGGGTTTCTTTAAGATGTTTGTTATTATTGTATTGTATTGTATTGCATTGTATTTTTTAGCCACAGGGCATGCAGGATATTAGTTCTGGGATCGAACACATGCCCCCTGCTGTGGAAGCACAGAGTCTTAACCACTGGACCACCAGGGAAGTCTTTGGGATATTTTTTGCAACCCAGAAGAGTTATGCTTCCTAGAGGCAGAATTGGTGCTCTGGTGCTGAACAAAAGTCAGAGAATAAAGAAAGCTTTATGTAATGGGAAATAAGGCTAGTCCCATGAACAGGAATGGCTTCTGATGGGATAAAGACACAGAAAGCTTAAACTTTCAGAAAAATATAAGTTAGAGAATGGAAGAAATTAGGAAAGAGATAAGAAATGTTTAATCTTTTAAAGGTTAGTTTCTATTTTAATGTAAAGACGTGCAAGTCATAATATCCTACAACGCAGTTCCTCTGTCAGAAATTATCATGGACATCTTAGCCAGAGGTCTTCATGATTGCAATTTCTATGAATAATGAATATATCTTCATTATTAAATATTCAATAATGAATATTTCTAAGAATAATGCTTATTTCATTCCTGCCTTTCTTCCTTTTGTGCACCACAGGCTTCCTATTATGTTTGAGATTTCTTTCCACTACTATGTGAAGTAGAATGCCTCTCAGCCTCAGCTGCAGTTACCAGTCTGAACCCCAGGGCTATGGACCCTCTAGGAACCCACAGACCTGAGGAATTATATAGGTCCACATCATCTGCTTTCAGGCAAGAATTCATCTCCCGGTATTGAATTTCATGGACAGAGTTCTCTCCTCTTGAGGAAACTGACAAAAGAGGTCCTAGGTTAGGAGGCAGGGGGGCATAATAAAACTTTCCCTCCCTATGTGTGCTTTTCCCCAGCAGTACAAACACACTCAATCATCACCTAAGCCCTTGTCTTGTTTCCATTCTATTCTACTACCAAGCTTCACCCTTGTGATGCCACAAACACAAATACAATAGCAATGAAACTAAACCAAGTATTCAATTGCCATCTTACTACAACCCAGTTTCTTCTCCCAAGGCAGCCAGCATTCTTCCATAATTCACTGGAGATTTGTCTGCTGCTGCTGCTGCTAAGTCGCTTCAGTCAGGTCCAACTCTGTGCGATCCCATAGATGGCAGTCCACCAGGCTCCCCCGCCCCTGGGATTCTCCAGGCAAGAATACTGGAGTGAATGCCATTTCCTTTTCCAATGCATGAAAGTGAAAAGTGAAAGTGAAGTCACTCAGTCGTGTCCAACTCTTCGTGACCCCATGGACTGCAACCTACCAAGCTCCTCCATCCATGGGATTTTCCAGGCAAGTGTCCTGGAGTGGGTTGCCATTGCCTTCTCCAGGAGATTTGTCTAAAATCTTTATAAAATTTATCCTTTCCTGTTCATTCTCACTATAAAGTCTTTTCATCTTTCATCTCAACTATTTCAAAATCCTATCTTTGTCAATAACGTGGTTTTCTTTCAACCCCTCAGATGTCCAAACAGAGCTTTCTAAGAGCCTGCCTGACTACTCTGTCCACTACCCCATACTCTTTAATGACTGTTTATCTTCTTACAGGCAATATAGAACTTCACTACTTGTTTCTTCTCCTTTCTTCAGCCTCATCAGGAACTTTCTGTCCTTGAGCTCACCTTTTACTTACCCCCACCAAAACACCAAATGTGCCATCTTTTAAGCTTCTCTACACTTGTAAATATTTTTTTTCTCTCTCTGAAATGCACCTCACTAAGTTCTTTGCTCTATATTTTCAAAATTTGTCTCAAAATCTCCTAGAAGCCTCCGATACTCCCTTTTCAGTTAATTAATTTATTCTCTGGGCCCTCTTTGTTCTTTATTCATGTCACTATATAATAATACATTGCAATTTATTTGTTTATATATATATTTCTCTTTCGCAAGACTGGAAATTACATAAAGACAAGAACATTGGATTATCCATGTCTGAATCATCTTCAGAACCTAGCATGTTGCTTAACAGAACAGTAAATTTAGTAATATGTATAGAGTAAGAGCAAATAAATGTTTGGGCAATAAAGGATTCAACCTGAACCACGCACGCATACTCATTCTAAATGATCGATTCTATAATGCCCAATTAAAGATGTAGATAGACTATTTGCTCTTGTTTTTAGTTGCTAAGTCGTACCTGACTCTTTTGCAACTCCATGGACTATAGTCTGCTAGGTTCCTCTGTCCATTGAATTCTCCAGGCAAGAATACTGGGGTGGATTGCCGTTTCCTTCTCCAGGGGATCTTCCTGACCCAGGGACTGAACCCTCATCTCCTGCATTCGCAGGTAGATTCTTTACCACTGAGCCACCAGGGAAGCCCATAGCTACATTATAATAATCATCAATATAAGCAGTGCCCCTTTTCTTCGCTGAATTTTTGTTTCTTCTTTTGGGGAAACTGCTTAAATCTCTTCTAGGTTTCCTCTTTCTGGACATTTGATACTTGAATCTAATTTTTTTTATTGTTGTTGTATTATTCCAGGAAACCTCTTATGCCATAGAAATGTTAGCAACACCATAATTTGGCTCAGACCTGCAAGCCGCTGTCTCTGTCTTCGCCTCTGAATCCACAAGAGGGCTGCGATGAGAAAGGCCAACAGAATGAACCCAAGGACTCCAAGTGCAACAGTGGACGAGTGACCTGAGAACAGGGAAACATCACAAGAGGTAATAACATCTTAGCTATAAGACCTGGGTCCCCAGTTACTATCCCTTTTCTAGGTCAACTACAGGATTGCTGAAGTGAATTTCAGCTTTTTAGAGCTTCTGACCCAGAACATCTTAATAAGAGGGATTCTAAATAATGCAGACAATCAGTCCCATGCTCAGAAACCCCTTGGTATACCTGCAGCCTTTAGTGATCCTTTGTTCTCTGCAATTTCTGTAGGAGAAAAGAGGAGAGACTCAATTCTGGGAGTTACATACGAAGCAGAAGTTCCTGTCTGAGTATTTAGCCTCTCAACCAAGTAAACTACCTCTTCCCACCCAAAACTAGAGTCCCCTAGTTCTTTCCCCCTCTGCACAAGGATATATGTAAGCTAAATGCTTTTCCTCAGTGAAAGTCGCTCAGGCGTGTCTGAGTCTTTGCGACCCCAAGAACTGTAGACCGCCAGGCTCCTCTGTCCACAGAATTCTCCAGGCAGGAATACTGGAGTGGGTCACCCTTCCCAACCCAGGGATCTAATCAAAGTGTCCTGCATCGCAGGCAGATTCTTTACCATCTGAAGACAAATGTATAAACAACACACATGATTCTCTGCCCACCAGGTTGCTGAGTTGGTACTTCTGGTCCTTACACAACACACTTCCCCGCCCACCCTCTGCTCACTGTGGGAGATTCCAGACCCCTTGCGCTCACCTGAGCACTTCACAGAGGCATCCTCCTTGTGCCCGCAGTCACTGTGTCCCCAGTATCTGGCAGGACAATCCCACAGGGAGGACTCATTGCCCTTGCACTTCACTTCGTTGAGCCATATGGGCCCAGTCCCCTGGCCGAATGCTGCCTCTTTTCCTGCCTCCAGAGCTAAGCCACAGCCCAGCTGGCGACACACCACTTGGGCATCGTTAAGGTCCCAGGAGTCATCACACACTGTGCCCCAGGAACCTCCGTGCCAGACCTCCACACGTCCAGAACAGTTAGTGGTTCCTTCCTGAAGCCTTATTTTATCTGAAAAATCAGAGACACCTTGATAATTTCTGAGAAGATAAAAGCTCCCAGGAGGTCACAGGAGAAAAAAAAATTGAAACTCTTTTTTAAAAATCTGTTTTAAAACTTTGCTTATTGAATGTGCATTTGGAATTTTACAACATTCATCTTTCATGGAAGTGCATGTTCTTCCAACAAACTGGGTGTATTAAATATTTCATCCTGGACATTAGAATGTTAGTGTGACTTAGGAAATGTCAATGAGATAAAGTTAGCATTGTAAATGTATTAAGCTGGTCAAAAATTTTGTTCCATAATTATAGACAAATAAACTTTTTGGCCAACTCAGTATAAATCCTCTCAAACTACCAGGTAGATAGAAATCTTCTTACAGTTTAAGAAGGTGTAGAATAGGGAAATAATTCAGGATTGATCTTTCTGCTTCTCTCCTTACATTGAGTGTAACAAGATGTTATTTGAAAGAAAAATGGAGCAGCTCAATAGTCAAATACTGAATTATATATTCTCTGATCCTAATTTGTTCACAGAGAAAGTTTTATTCACAACTGAATAAAACTTTTGAGAAGGCCATCAGAATATGGTCATCTTTGAGAAAATGGTCACTGATCCTGAGTATCTAAAGGCCAAATTAAATAAAACCAGTTACATCATCCAGGTAGAATAAGGGTTAACCAACGCTTACTCATTCTCACTGAGTTAGATCAGGAGATGAGAGTGGAGCAATAGAATGAGATTGTCATGCAGGCCTACAGATACTCACCAGCACACGTGATCCAGGTCTCCTCTGAGGGGCTGGCCAGTCTCCTCTTCCACGGAGATGATGGGCACTGCCATAACGTTTCAGGTCCCTTAGGACACTGGACATTGTCCACCCACATGTGCCTGTGCTCCGTCTTGTCTGAAGGTGCTGGTCTGATACTCCCTTTGTCCGCACAGCCCAGCTGCCTGCATACCACCCCCACCGTGGCTGCAGACATGTCACTCTTGCCCACGCTGCCCCAAGCTCCGTTGTAAAAAACTTCCAGGCGCCCTGCACAGGTCTCACTGCTGGTGTCACTGATGAGTCTCAGAGACATGAACTCTGGGGTGAAATAAATAGTTAGCGGTTTTGCATCTTTCCTGAAGATCCAGAGGACTCTCTTCATTTACTCTGATGTGAACATGTTTTTAAAAATAGGTCAGTGTGCTTCCCTGGTGGCTCAGATGGTAAAGAATCTGCCTGTAATGCAAGAGACTGAGGTTCAATCCCTGGGTTGGCAAGATCCCCTGGATAAGGGAATGGCTACCTACTCCAATATTTTTGCCTGAGAATTCCATGGACAGAGGAACCTGGCTGGGTATAGTCCATGGGCTTGCAAAGAGGTGGGCATGACTGAGCAAGTAACACTAATATGATCTAACAGGATATGCCATTATTAGAAATTCTTTGGTAACTTCTGGATGATTTGGTAGATTTTCTGAAAATATTTCTTCTGTAAATACTTTCTGGTTTTCTAGTACTGGATTTTGTAATTAAGGACCTCTAAAATGCCAACAGTGACTCTAAGTCAACATCTAAATCTCAATCAAGTTTACTCAGAGCCTTTTATGAATTACACAGTTTGGATTTTTTCTCCCTAAATTACGTAATTTTGGCTTTGTAACCCTTTTCTGTTCATTTTTGGACAGCTGTCCTTGTCAGTTAAAATTTAGTGAGATACTCAGACACTGAAACCAATGTTTTGTATACATTACTTTAAAATACAATAGTTCCCTTTCTGACACTTTGAAAAGTGAAAGTGAAAGTCACTCAGTTGTGCCTGACTGTGTGTGACCCCAGAGACTATACAGACCAAAATACCAAGGTGGGTAGCCCATTCCTTCTCCAGGGGATTGCCCCGATCCAGGAATCAAACCGGGGTCTCCTGCACTGCAAATGGATTCTTTACCAGCTGAGCTAGTTTTGTTTTGTATGTCCTCTACCAGATTTATGTCATTAAATGTGAGAGCAAAATCACATCTGACATACAATTTTTCACTTTCTTAAGTCATAGCACCATTTTTTCCCCAATACATTACAATTGAGTACATTTTTCTAGCTTACAATGCTTTCCAAAATCTTATCATCTATACAAAACAAGAGCAGTGTCTCATTGTGATTCTTTGACTGTCATAAAAGATTACTTGGGTATGGTGGTCTTTTTATCTGTAGAATGTACTTCTTTTTCTCCTTTTTTTAGAAAAGAAAAGTTTTATTTATTTTTGGCTATCCTGAGTCTTTATTGCTGCACATGGGCTTCGTGTAGTTGCAATGAGCTGGGGCTACTCTCTAGTTGTGATGTGTGGGCTTCTAATTTTGGTGGCTTCTCTTGTTAAGGAGCATGGGCTCTACAGGGTGGGCTCAATAGTTGTGTTGCATGGGCTTAGTTGCCCTGCGGATGTAGAATCTTCCCAGACAAGAGATCAAACCTGTGTCTCCTGCACTGGCAGGCATATTTTCAATCACTGGACCACCAGGGAAGTCCTCTTCTTGTCCTTTTTAATCTACTTCATTAATACAGTGATCATCATGTGGTAGAATGAATCCTTGACCAACATCCAGCACCCGATATGTTTATAAAAGAATTTCTCATTATTAATTTTACTGTTATTTTGACATGACATGCAAACTCACTTCTGAATTTTCCTCTTTCTGATATCATACTACATACTACCTTGCACCTGTGTGTCTCTGTGCTTAGTCACTCAGTCATGTCTGACTCTTTGCGACTCATGGACTGTAGCCCACCAGACTCCTCTGTCCATGGGATTCTTCAGGCAAGAATACTGGAGCAGGTAAACATTCCCTTCTACAGGGGAACTTCCCCAGCCAGAGATGGAACCCAGGTCTCCTGCATCTTTACTGACTGAGCCACCACCCACCTTGCACATGAGATCGCACTGATCTAATGCATCAGATCCATACTTCTGGCAGCCTGAATCTCACAATTGTTCCCTCTGAACCTGTAGTTCAAAGAGTTTGCTCAGATTAATATCCTCCCTACCCACCACTCCTCCTCAGCCATTTCTTCCATAACTGTAACCAGTTGTAATTTTGCAGAACTCACCTGAGCAGATAACTCCTGCATCCTCCTTATGCCTGCAGTTCTGCCGCCCCCAGCCATGGGAAGGGCACTGAGAAATGCGAGATTCTTTTCCATTACAGTTCACCTCATCCAGCCAGATGGGCCCTGATCCTTCCCCAAAATGAGCAGAACCCGTGGCATTAATGGCCACACCGCAGCCCAGCTGCCTGCACACCACGTGGGCATCATCCAGGTCCCAGCTGTCATCACAGATGGTGCCCCAGGAGCCCTCATGATAGACCTCTATTCTCCCAGCACAACGTCCACCTCCATTTACCAGGCGGAGCTGTCCACTCCCTGAAAGAGCAAATGAAACAGTGATAAATGCGTTTCTGAGGATTTGGAGATCATTCTCATACTTAGGTCACCGATTCTCACCTATACAAGGAACACCATTTTCTTCCAAAACAACAGAGCTTTTCGGATCCAAAGATGATGAATTGCATGGATATAGTGTCTGACTCCGGTTTCCTGCAAGCACCAAACATTATCCATCACAAGAGTTACAAAAGGATGGAATGAAGAGAGGAGGTCAGTTGGTGTGTTAGATGGATGAACTCAGGATAAACATAGCTTTAGAGAAAGGTGTCTGGGTCAACCAGGCTAAGAATGAATCAGATGCTCTGAGAAGGCACATGTGTGCCCATGCTAAGTTACTTCAGGCATGACTGATTCTCTGTGACCCCATGGACTGTGGCCCACTAGGCTCCTCATCCATGGGATTCCCCAGGCAAGAATACTAGAGTGGGTTGCCATGCCTTCCTCCAGGGGATCTTCCCGACCCAGGGAAAACCTGTGTCTCTTATGTCTCCTGCACTGGCAGCTGGGTTCTTCACCACTAGCGGCACCTGGGAAGTCTGAGAAGTTATATGGTAAGTCCTAAATAGGCTTCCCTGATGGCTCAGATGGTAACGCATCTGCCTGCAAGGCAGGAGACCTGGGTTCAGTTCCTAGGTCAGGAAGATCCTCTGGAGAAGGGAATAGCTACCCACTCCAGTATTCTTGTCTGGAGATTCTCATGGACAGAGGAGCCTGGTGGGATACAGTCCATAGGGTTGCAAAGAATCAGACATGACTGAGTGACTGACCCACACACATAAGCTCTAGATAAGTATGAGGTCCATGAATGTCAAGTTTACTTTTCCACTCAAAAGACAAATGAAGTTAATATTCTGGTACACTTCTATTAATGTCTCAAAATAGATCATTTCCTTTTACTCCTGTTCTTTGCTATAGGTACACCCACACCTTTTTTGGAGGTATAGTTGATTAACAATGTTGTTAATTCCTGTTATACAGCAAAGTGATTCGGTTATATATATATATATATATATATATGTACATAACATTCTTTTTTTAATACTTTTTTCCATCATGGCTTATCATAGAATATTTTTTATTGGCGTATAACTGTTTTTCAATATTGTGTTAGTTTCTGCTGTACAACATGAATCAGCTGTAAGTATCCATATGCCCCCTCCCTCTTGAGTCTTCCTCCCACAACCCCCATCCCACCCCTCTAGGTCATTACAGAGCAACGAACTGAGCTCTCTGTGCTAAACAGTATCTTCCCTCTAGCTATCTCTTTTACACACAGTAGTGTATATACATCAGTCTCTCAGTTTGTCCCACTCTTTCCTTCCCCCCTCCCTTATATCCACTCTTAAGGCATACCACCATGGGAGAGGCTCTTCTTGGTTGCCCTTTATTCTCTTACCTGAGCAGATTACAGAGGCCACTTGCCCTTCAGGACACAGTGATGCACCCAGAGCAGTTACAGGACAATCACCCATGTGCTGTTCTGTCCCAGTGCAGTGGAACATGTGTCTCCAGAGCTGCCCACTTCCTTTCCCAAAAGGTGCTCTTCCTGGGATAGAAGTAGCAACTCCACATTTAAGCTGCTGGCACAAAACATGAGCATCTTCCATGTCCCAGTGAGAGTTGCAGAGAGATCCCCAGGTCCCAAGCATCTTGAGCTCCACTCTTCCTTCACATGGGGTATTGCCACCCACCAAGCGAACTTCTGTGTATCCTGGAAGGAGATAGGGCTTTAACAAAATGTCTGTGACTACCTAACCCTACCCTCTTCACAATATGGGGACAAAATGAACATGTTGTCTGGGTCTCACTTGAGCAGACTACTCCAATGTCCTTGCTGTGGCTACACGTCCCATCCGGACGGGGTGCAACGGGACAGAGTGAAAGATGGGACTCGTTGCCCTCACACTGGAATTCTTCAGCCCAGATCTGTCCGTTTCCTTCTCCAAAGTGAGCTCCCCCCAGAATGGAGACAACGGTGCCACACTCTAATTCCCTGCACAGCACGTTGGCCGATTCCAGAGAGAAGTCAGAATCACAGATGGTGCCCCAAGTGTCGCCATGTTTCACTTCCACACGACCAGAGCAGGGAATGTCCCCTCCGACTAGTCTGGGTTCCCTGTGGGCTGAAAAGTAATATTTTGGTGAGACAGAACTTGATTACAAGATCTTCCCTACTGATGGGGGTGAGGCAGAGAGTCAAAAGTGAGAAAGGGAAGCCATTCACTCCTCTTGGATTTTCTGCCTGGAGTTGGGCTTAACAATTTCCAGACCTCCCCATCCTTCACTGGACCACTCTATCCAATAATTCTGGAGCTTTGCCTCCTAGAACTCATAATTTCTGTAGCATGATTACTCTATCTTTTCAGTATTTTACCTGTATTATCCATCACATTGGAGCCCACAGATAATGCGTGTTCATTCTCTCTACATTTTAGCACTACATGCACCCACTACAATCTGGATTCTGCCCCAACTGTTTCAAGTGGTTCTAGGTAAAGACTTTTAATATATCTACTTACTATTTCCAAAATGAAAAACAGACCTCTTCTTTTATATCTTTCACACTTGATACATGAGGTACTCTTTTCCCCCTGTTTTCTCCTCCTTCCTGCCTGACAGTGCTCTATCAGAACCTGTCACGTGTTCCCCAATCAAAGTTCTGTCCTCAGCTTTCTCATCTCCTCAGTGAACATTTTCTCTCAGCTGCCAGTAAATATGTTTTCATCTATACATTTTTCTTTAAATTTATACTCATAAGCAGATCTGTTTGGATATCTTGAACTTAAGATGTTCCAAATTGAATGAATTATGTGCTGACAAGCCCACCATAGTCTTTACTCAATTAATGGTATCCAGGACCAAATTAGAATCAGCTGAAATTGAACCCCTGTGTTTATCTCCTCAGAAATAATGGTAATCATGATAGCAATGAAGATTAAGTGAACACATACTATATATGTATACTATATATGCATTTGGGGCTTCCCTGGAGGCTCAGTGGTAAAGAATCTGCTTGGAGACCCAGCAGCAGATCCAGGTTCGATCCCTAGGTTGGGAAGATTCCCTGGAAAAGGAAATGGCAAGCCACTCCAGTATTCTGCCTGGGAAATCCCATGGACAGAGGAATCTAGCAGGCTACAGTCCATAGGGTCATAAAGAGTCAGACACAACTTAGCAACTAAACAACAACAAATATGGCATCTTAGTATTTATTTAGCAATCATTATTTCATCCTTATTATTACCTTAGGGTATAATTATTACAGACAAGGAAACTAAAATGCAGAAAAGTGAAGTAACTTGCTAAGGTTACACAGCAGGTTAATGATGGGACAGGGTTTTAAGCCAGGCAGTATACTAGAGAGACTAGACTCTTGACCCTCACAACACACTGCACATGTGGAAGCCTCCTGTACCTGTTGACTGACTCTCCAGCATATTTTTTCTCCATACTTTCTGCCACTACTTTGATGTAATTTGTCGCCATACATCATGTAGACTTTTGCAATAGCTTCCAAAGTGGTCTCCTTGCTTCTAAGTCCTCTTTCCAATAAATTTGTCATGACCACAAATATTAAATTTCAAATATTTTCACATAATTTCTGTCTTCAAGAGAAGTCAATGTTTCTTTACTGTGTATACAATAATTCATCTTTTCAACAAATATTATTAAGCACTTACAATGTTTTAGGCATTTGGATGGGCTAAAAAGTCTATCACAGAGTTCAGTCTATCAGTAAGGATAGATAGTTCTAATACTACAGTCATAACCATAGTAGCTAATATACATTGATCACTTGCTGTGCAGGTCCCATGAAGGAGTAGATATTATTGCCACCATTATTTTTGTGAGGAAATTGTAGCAGAAAACTTTGGCAACTTCCCCAATAGCACTCATCTATTCAAATTAGGGAGGCATAATAACCATCATTTTAGCATACTCAAAAAAACTCTATGATGTCACTTTAAAAGGCTTAACATCTATTATTCTGCCAATCATACTTGTTACCCCAGCCTAAAGATGCTTTTTCAAGCTTCTGTGTCTCCGTAGACACTTTTTGCTCTACTTATATTTCCCAAACTTATGTTTGAGGGAGAAAGTTACTTCTTTTCAAGGATGCTCAATTTTTCACTGATTTCTCTCCTTCAAGAACACATAATTTAGTAGAAGATACACATGTTCAAATAATGAGTCCAAAACTAGATACATGTTTTAGATACAAAACTAATTTGGGCCTTTGTAAGAAAACTATAAAGTGTACCATAAATCTGAACTGAGTTTTGAAAAAAAGATGAGAAGTTTGCCAAGTAAATGATATGTGACATGGCATTTAAAGAATACAATCATGAGACAGGATGATCTAATTGAAGGATTATGAATAATTTAGTATGGCTGGATTTTAAAATGTAAAGAAAAGACACACCAGCTATAAAGCTAAAGAAATGGAGCTCAGGTTTACTAGGTTGAGAGCCACTCATTAAGATGAGTATGAGCTTCTTTCAACATTTGTTGTTCAGTCGCTAAGTTGTGTCCAACTCTTAGCAACTCAGAGGTAATTCAAGTTACGTGGAAGATACAAGTATTTCCTTTAATTCATCTTAAAAGAGAGGAGAGAAAGAAGAGGCACATGGAATTGGGATTTCTAAAAGGCGTAAGTCTTTTAGAGATGCTTGCTGTCCAATATGACTAATTCTTTTTTTTAATATAACTAATTCTTAAGATCCCTTGACATTACTATCAGCATGACACAGATATACCATCAGCCCTTGCCAATTTCCTAAAATGTTCTAGATCTGATGATATTCTCTATTATACCACTATAGAATAACTCAACTGTGCAAAAATTTCACCACTTATCCATTCAATATGTTTGAAGCAAGTTCCATCCAAATTTGAGTTGAATAACACACTGCTTTCTAAACAGAGCTAAGACTTTACAGCAAACAATGCTTCTACAACACAGTGACCGGAGTTGAGTTTAATCTTGTTGAATCCTTAGTTGAGCATGAAATTACTCTAAGATATCATTAACTCTTATTCATATGATCCTATTCCACTTTTGGACAGACCTAAATCTTCGGATTAAAAGCAATTCTTATATTTTTTCCTTTAACCTCTTGCTCTCTCTAGACTGATCTCTAGAAGATAAAATACAACCAGTGAAAAACAACTTCCCCCTCAAAAAAGCAAAACAAATAAATATCCTCTTATTTCCTTTTTTGAGTCCAAGGCAAAAGAGAAATCCTTCTTCCAGAAATGACTTGGAGACTCCATCTTCAGCTTTATTTCATAAGTCTGCTAGTAACACATTAGTCTATACCATAGAATGGCTTCCTTATACCATTTACTCTGAGTACATGATTAGAATATTGAAAATTTACTCCCTTAAGGCTTTGTTTTTCCCTGCTAAGCCTATGACTGCATTTTTTTAATTTATTTTTTAATTGGAGTATAATTGCTTTACAATGTTGTGTTAGTTTCTGCTGTACACAACATGAATCAGCTATAAGTATATATATATATATCCTTTCCCCCACCCCACCCCCCATCCCACCCCTCCAGGTCAACACAGAGAACTGGGCTGAGCTCCCTGCGCTATCCAGCGGCTTACCACTAGCTAGCTATTTTATATATGGTAGTGTATACATGTTAATGCTACTCTCTCAATTCATCCCACCCTCTCCTTCACACCCTGTGTCTACAAGTCCATTCTACACATTTGTGCTATGACTGCATTTTAACACAAAAGCCATTAACTGAATTTTTGTGCCTGGATTTAGCCCTTTTAATCAATAAATTAAACTTTCCCTGACATCAATAACTGAATCTATATTTGTTTCTTTTTGAAGAAATGAAGAACAAATATAAGAAATAATTAGAGGTATTTCCTTTTGTTTGGTAATAGATACAATACAGTTTAAAGAAGCACTAATGCGTTTTGATCATTTATTCCTCTCCAGACTCCAAAAAAGTATAGTTCATTCTAATCTCAAAATTATCTTTCAGATTTTAGTAAAATAAAACAAAATTCTGCACCTATACAGTCATCACAAACAAAATGTCTGGGATTCAAACCAACTTTGTGCCCAAAACTCTTAGACCTCTTTGTAGCTAGCTTGTCTAAACTACAAGTCAGGGGTAAACAATTGTTTTGTATTTCTAGTCTTTCTGCTTTACTGAATTTTTCTGGCCCCTGTCAACCACAATGCCTTATGCTTTATAAAAGTCTAAGAATTTAAACAGACTCTGGAATTCATAGTTTGAACTTGACAGACACAGAGATGGTATTTCCATAATTTTTTTCCTGAAACTCTTCTGAAAGAATCAAGTAAATCAGGAAATAAAATTACAAACTCTATTTCTAGAAAAACAAAGACAGAGCTAAAGTCTTGGCCCCAAAATTAGTAGAAGGGTTTCCAAATGCTACAGAAATATAACAAGAGAGTTCACAAAAGAAAACAAAGTGCACATATGGCAGATAGCAAACAAAAATATGATTTCGTAAAGAGAAGGAACCCATGTTAAATTTAAAATTTGTGCTATTTGGGATTTTTATTATATGCAGCTAAATAGAACCCTGGGCTTCCCTGGTGGCTCAGACAGTAAAGAATCTGCCTGTAATGCAGGAGACCTAGGTTCGATCCCTGGATCAGGAAGATCCAATGGAGAAGGAAATGGCAACCCACTCCAATATTCTTGCCTTGGAAAGCCCATGGACAGAGGAGCCTGGCAAGCTACAGTCCATTGAGTCGCAAGAGTCAGACACGACATAGCAACTAAACCACCAATAGAATCCTATATAATTCAGAATTGGTTATCACAAATAAGGTACTCTACTAATAAAACCTAAATTTTGGATGTGGTTGAATGGAATTCATGGGTATAAATACTAATGACATAGATATTGTAGGCTGGAAAGCTAATAAGTATTGTTATCCATGGTAAAATATCTGGAGAAATGTCACACTGAATAGAAAATTATATGCTCACTAAAGATGAAAAATGGATAACATATTGAGAAAAGGGTAAAAAAGGGAAAGTATATAAAAAAAAATAGGAGGGTTGACATGGCATGAATCTTCCTTGCCACTTTTAACATTTAAGAGAGATGAACTCAGACTAGAAGCCAGTAGACTACAAGAAGAAATGGAAGGAAAAATACTAATTTTGTGAGGGAGACATCCTCTGCCTGCAGCTACTGTGTACATCCTAAGTCACATCAGTTGTGTCTGACTCCATGACCCCATGGACCATAGCCCTTCAGGCTTCTCTGTCCATGGGGGTCTCCAGGCAAGAATACTGGAGATGGTTGCCATGCCCTTCTCCAGGGGATCTTCTGGACCCTGAGATAGAATCTGAGTTTCCTGCATCTCCTGCATGGCAAGCTGATTATTTACTGCTGAGCCACCAGGAAAGCTGCCTGCAGCTATTAGATAGAGCTAATTGTGAGTCCTATAACTTGAAACTTATAGAATTGAAAAAAAAAAACATCTTAAGTATCCTGTCCCCTAAATTTAGGTGGTGCTAAAACTTCAGATTTAGCAGAAAATAAAATTGATGCTCTGCATATAAAGACAATGAGCCTACCAGCAAAGACAGGATTTAGGTCTCACCTTCCCTCTCAAACCCATGGTTTCAAATGACCTTAGGGCAGTGGCTAATAAATTGGGAGGAAGGTTCTAATCACAGGATAGATCAAAATATATAATTTATTCTTTGATGGTGGTTACTTTCACATGACATTGGGTTAAAGCTAATAGGCTAGAAATCTACTAAGTCTGAAGAGAATATTTTGCTGAATTTGAGGGTCACTGATATCAGTTAATGAATACTCAACCCTAAAGCAACCCAAGGGTCCCTAAATCAACATCAGCATGAAGTGGGTTGTGAAAAGTGTGCAGCCTCTGGATGGATATACTCTTGAAACTGAACACAGAACTGACAATGAGAACAAAGCACTAGGAAGTACTGCTCTGAGAAGAGCACCTGGACATATGAAGGACAGACACAGACAGCAGCTTCTCAGAGGGCAGAACCTGGTCCAACAGATTGGCTCACCAACACACTCCCTCACCTGCAGGGCAACTCATTGTTCTTGTCCAGTTGTAGTTTAGTTGTTAAATCATGTCCAATTGTTTGCGACCCCATGGACTGTAGCCACCAGGTTCCCCTGTCCATGAGATTTCCCTGGCAGAATAGTATAGTGGGTTGCCATTTCCTTCTCCAGGGGATTGTCCCAACCCAGAGATTGAATCTCTGCATCCTGCATTTGTAGGCAGATTCTTACCTACCACTGAGCCACCAGGGAAGCCCTATTGTCCAGTAGGATATGATAATTACTTTGGAAGAACAGCTCTAGGTGTTTCTTGGTGAACGCCTTGTTGTTAAAAAGGCATCACTTATCAAGAAGTGATTAACGTAAAATGCTAGGGATTATCCACAAGACTAGTCAATCACAGACAACTTTTGAGCTTTTTAAAAAGGTTGCATGAAATACACAAAACTGTTCAGAGGGCACAGCCGAGATGACAGAGGAGGAAGATCCTAAGTCGTCTCTTCCCATGAACACACCAATGTAACAACTGCTTATGAGAAAGACCAGAATCTAGCAGAGAAGATCTTCTACAACTAAAGGTATAAAGAAAGAACCACAACAAGACAAGCAGGAGGGGAAGGGCACAGTATAGTCAAGACCCATAGACCCAGGTATGTGACCACCAAATAAGAAGATAATTGCAGTTGCAGGGGTTCTCCCCAAGGATCAAGGAATTCCCCAACCAGTGGTCCTGCACCAGGAAAATAAGCCCCTGGGACGTCTGACTTTGAAAGCCAGCAGGGCTTACTTTTGGGAGAGTCAGAGGGCTGTGGGAAATAGAGACTCCACTCTTAAAGGGCACACACAAAATCCCACCCACTCTGGGACCCAGGGCAGAAGCAGTCAGTTTGAAAGAAGCCTGGGCCAGACCCACCTGCTGATCTTGGAAAGCCTCCTGGAGAGGCGAGACATGATGGAACTCACCCTGGGGACCCAGATACTGGCAGGAGCCATTTTAGGGAGCTCCTTCTACCACAAGGACACTGGTGTTAGAAAAAGTCATTTTGGAATCCTCCCTTTAGCTTATTAGCACTAACACCCAGACCCAATCACTAGCCTGTCAGTACCAGAACTGGGACACCTGAGGCCAAGAAACTAAACGGGCAGGGGTGCACACCCCCACTTCTGTCCCCTATCAGCTGCCTTGGGACTCCCTGAGTCCACAGAAACCCTGGGACATGGCCCTGCCTACTAGAGGGCCAAGACTCAGCCCCACATACCAGAAAACCAGCACTAGCCCAGGGACCCCAAGAGACCTGCAGCCAGAGCCCCAGCTTCACCTCCCATACCCAGTGAGCTGACACTAGCCTAGGGACACCCTGGGCATTGGCCCTGCCCACCAGCTGACCAATTTCAGCTCCAGGACCCTGGGCTTTGCAGCCAGAGATCCCAGGACCCAGCTCTACCCAGGAGAGGGCTAGTGCTAGCCCCCGTACAAGTCTTATTCCCAAGAGATCCCAGTCCCAGGACCAATGCAACCCTACAACCAGCATTCCCTGGGCCCTGGCCATGTCTACCAGCAGGCCAATATCAGCTCTAGGATTCCTGGGCCCTGAAGCAAGGGACCCCAGGAGCTGACTCTGTCTGCACTGGACTAGCACTAGCCCCAGGACATGGCTTCATGCACCAATAGGTGAACACCAACCCTAAGATCCCTTGGGCATTGGCCCTACCAACAAGCAGGTAGACACCAACATTGGGACATGTTGGACCTCTCAGCCAGCTGCCCCAGGAACCACCTCTGCTCATCAGCAGCCTTTCACTAGGTCTGGGAACACTGGCTCCCCCACACTCACTGTATAACCTGGTTCAAACCACAAGTAGAACAGCAGTAGCTCTGAAACACACCTGGTCTCTGCAACCAGCTACCCCATGACCCAGTCCCACCAAGCAGTGACTGGGAGCTTTGGCAGAAGGCCAGGTCTAGTGAAAAACCAGACCACTGACAGTAGTCATCCAACCACAATAGAAGGACCTGTGATGTCAACATATGGGGCAGCACTAGAGAATATAGCTCTAGTAACCAGAGGGGAGTATGCTGTTGGGAGCATAAAACATTTCCCATAGGAGGTCATTTCTCCAAAGTTGGGAAATGTCACCAACCGACCCGCTACATAGAACTGAAAACAGCAAATCAGGCAAAATGAGGCAAAAGAGGAACATGTTCCAAACAAGGAACAAGCCAAAACCCCAGAATAAGAACTAGTGAAGTGCAGATAGGCAATCTCAGTTCAGTTCAGTTCAGCCACTCAGTCATGTCCAACTCTTTGCAAGCCCATGGACTGCAGCACATCAAGCTTGCCTGTCCATCACCAACTCCTGGAGCTTGCTCAGATTCATGTCCATTCAGTCGGTGATGCCATCCAACCAGCTCATCCTCTGTCATCCCCTTCTCCTCCTGCCTTCAATCTTTCCCAGCATCAGGGTCTTTTCAAATGAGTCAGTTCTTCGCATCAGGTGGCTGAGGTATTGGAGTTTCAGCTTTAACATCAGTCCTTCCAATGAATATTCAGGACTGATTTGCTTTAGGATGAACTGACTGGATCTCCTTGCAGTCCAAGGGACTTTCAAGAGTCTTCTCCAACACCACAGTTCAAAAGCATCAATTCTTTGGCACTCAGCTTTCTTTAGAGTCCAACTCGCACATCCATACATGACTACTGGAAAAACCATAGCCTTAACTAGATGGACTTTTGTTGGCAAAGTAATGTCTCTGCTTTTTAATATGCTGTCCAGTTTGGTTATAACTTTCTTCCAAGGAGCAAGCATCTTTTAACTTCATAGCTGCAGTCACTATCTGTAATGATTTTGGAGCCCAAGAAAAGAAAGTCTGTCACTGTTTCCATTGTTTCCCCATCTATTTACCATGAAGTGATGGGACCAGGTGCCATGATCTTAGTTTTTTGAATGTTGAGCCAGCCTTTTCACTCTCCTCTTTCATCAAAAAGCTCTTTTGTTCCTCTTCACTTTCTGCCATAAGGGTGGTGTCATCTGCATATCTGAGGTTATTGATATTTTTCCCAGCAATATTGATTCCAACTTGTGCTTCATCCAGCCCAGCATTTTGCATGATGTACTCTGCATATAAGTTAAATAAGCAAGGTGACAATATACAGCCTTAACATACTCCTTTCCCTATTTGGAACTAGTCTGTTGTTTCATGTCCAGCTCTAACTGTTGCTTCTTGACCTGCACACAGATTTCTCAGGAGGCAGGTAAGATGGTCTGGTATTCCTATCTCTTGAAGAATTTTCCACTATTTGTTGTGATCCACACAGTCAAAGGCTTTGGCATAATCAATAAAGCAGAAGTAGATATTTTTCTGGAATTCTCTTGCTTTTTCTATGATCCAGCAGATGTTGGCAATTTGATCTCTGGTTCCTATGCCTTTTCTAAATCCAGCTTGAACATCGGCAAGTTCATGGTTAACATACTGTTGAAGCCTGGCTTGGAGAATTTTGAGCATTAGTTTGCTAGTGTGTGAGATGAGTGCAATTGTATGGTAGTTTGAACATTCTTTGGCATTGCCTTTCTTTGGAATTGGAATGAAAATTGGCCTTTTCCAGTCCTGTGGCCACTGCTGAGTTTTCCAAATTTGCTGCATATTTAGTGCAGCACTTTCACAGCATCATCTTTTAGGATTTGAAAAAGCACAACTGGAATTCCATCACCTCCACTAGCTTTGTTCATAGTGATGCTTCCTAAGGCCCACTTGACTTCACATTCCAGGATTTCTGGCTCTAGGCGAGCAATCAAACCATTTTGGTTAACTGGGTAGTGAAGATCTTTTTTGTACAGTTCTTCTGAGTATTCTTGCCACTTCTTAATATCTTCTGCTTCTGTTAGGCCCATACCATTTGTGCCTTTATTGTGCCCATCTTTGCATGAAATGCTCCATTTGTATCTCTAGTTTTCTTGAAGAGATCTCTAGTTGTTCCCATTCTATTGTTTATATAGATTTTATAATATCTTTATATAATATGTAGATTGTATAGAGGCAATTTACCTGATATCATATGCAATGGTGGAAAAGCTGAATGCATTTTCTCTAAGATCAGGAACAAGGCAAGGATTCCCACTCTTGCCATTTTTATTTGACATAATATATGAAGTTCTATCCACAACAATTTAGACAAGGGGAAGAAAGAGAAGGAATCCAAACTAGAAAGGAAGAAGTAATGATGTCACTGTTTGCAGACAAGATGACACTGTGCATAGAAGATCCTAAAGTCACTACCAAAAAATTACTAGAGTTCATCAGTGAATTTGGTGAAGTTACAGAATACAGAATGAATATACAGAAATCTGTTGCCTTTCTATATACTAACAATGAGCTATCAGAAAGAGAAATTAAAGAAACGGTTTCATTTACCATCATATCAAAAGGGCTTCCCACATGGCATTACTCGAAAAGAATCCACCTGCCAATGCAGGAGACATAAGAGGCATAGTTTTGATCTTGGATCAGGGAGATCCCCTGGAGTAGGGAATGGCAACCCACTCCAGTATTCTTGCCTGGAAAATTCCATGGACAGAGGAGCCTGGCAGTGTACCATCCATGGGGCCGCAAAAAGTCAGACATGACTGAACAACTGAGCATATATATACATACATACAAAAGGAATAACATATCTAGGAATAAACCTACCTAAGGAGGCAAGAGCCTTGTACTCTGAAAACTATAAGACACTGATGAAAGAAATTGAAGATGACTCAAACAGATGGAAAGACATACTTTGTTCTTAGACTGGAAGAATCAGTTTGGTTAAATATGGTTAAAATGACCATACTCCCAAGGCAATCTGCAGATTCAATGCAATCCCTATCCAATTATTGATGGCATTTTTTTACAGAATTAAGCAATAAATTTTAAATTTGTATGGAATCACAACAGATCCCAAATAGCCAAAACAATCTTGAGAAAGAAGAATAGAACTGGAAGAATCAGGTTGTCTAACTTCAGACTATACTACAAAGCCACAGTCATCAAAAAAGCATGGTATTGAGACAAAAACAGACACAGAGAGTAATGGAACAGAATAGAAAGCCCAGAAATAAACCTACACATTTATGGCCAATTAATCTATCACAAAGGAGACAACAATATACAATGCAGAAAAGACTCTCTCTTAAGTAAGTAGTGCTGGGAAAACTGGACAGCTCCATGTAAAAGAATGAAATTGGAAAGCAACTTCTTTACAGCTTGATTGAAAGTCTTACCTGAGCAAGTAACTTTGGCTTCATCATAGTGTTCACAACTAAGCCCACCCCATTGCCAGTTCTTGCAGTCCCAGATAGAAGTTTCATTTCCATTGCAGTTGCTTAAAAACAGCCATGTGTTTGTTGCCTGAATTTTGGAATAAACTTGATAGGATGTTTTGAGTGCAGATCCACATCCCAGCTGCTTGCAAACCACATCAGCTTCTTTCAGTCCCCAGCTTCTGTCACACACTTTCCCTACCAGTTTCTGAATTTCCACCTCTACTGTCCCAGCACAGCGGCTACCTCCACCTTTGAGTCTCAGTTGGAGGTCTGATCCATCTGCAAAAGAAACATAAACTTAGGCCATAGATACATATGGAGGTTAGCTACCATAGGGTATTTTTTTCAATCTTGTTCCTTCTCAGATACCGAGACACTAGAAATTCTGGCTTACCTACTTCCTGGCTTTTAGAAGAGCAGCATAGACCATGAGCAGCATCTTCCCTGGGTTGGGAAGATCCCCTGGAGAAGGAAATGGCAACCCACTCCAGTACTCTTGCCTGGAAAAATCCCATGGACATAGGAGCCTGATAAGCTATGGTCCATGGGGTCGCAAAGAGTTGGACACGACTGAGCAACTTTATTTTCTTTCTTTTCTATAGACCATGAATTTGGTTAGAAATGGGGCTACAGTTTCAAAACTTGTAGATTTAGAATTTGAAGTGTAGTCCCTAATAGCAGTTGGAGCAATTTTTATAGAAAATAGAGACAGACAACCCTCCAAACTGTCAAAGAATCTGTTAAAGATTCCTCATACCTGAAAAGAATTCCCAACAATGAAATCATTAGCTAGTTCTCTCTCAACTCTTACACCTATTCCTGCTCCTAAAGAACACAGACCCTTCCTTCTCTGGTTTCCTTGTTTTAACTTACCAGAACAGGTCACACCAGCATCTTCATTATGATTGCAGTAATGTTTTCCCCATTCGTGATGTCTGCACTGCCAGATAGCAGATTCATGTCCTTGACAGGAAACACTGTCAAGCCAAATGTGTCCAGTTCCCTCACTGGCATTGACTCTACCAATGGCAGTGATGGCAGTTGGACATCCCAACTGCTGACACGCTACAGCAGCATCAATACTGTCCCAGCCATCATCACACACCGTCCCCCATTCTCCTTGGAATCTCACTTCTAATCTTCCTGAACACTTGGTGACTCCATCTACCAGTCTCAGGCTCAGGTCAGCTCCCTCTGTAAGAGGGAAACAAAACCAGTCAGTGATAAAGAAACAAGCATGAGGATGCTCTAAACAAACAGCTTTACCTGAGATGAGATAAGGAAAGGGGTGGGGGGGGCGACATAAGCAGAGACAGAGAAAATAATGATATATTCCCACTGAAAATCATTAAAGATGGAAGTAGGAGCACATCAGGCAAGAAGACAGTGTTAGTGGGAACATGGGGTACAGCACAGGGAGCTCAAATCAATGCTCTGTGATGACGTGGAGGGCTGGGATGAAGATGAGAGTGGGAGGCAGGCTCAGGAAGGAGGGTATATATGTATACATACAGCTGATTCACTTTGTTGTGCAGCAGAAACTAGAACAAGATTGTAAAACAATTATACTCCAATTTAAAAACAAGACAGGATTTTTTATGAATTAGGAGTTTGGGACTAGCAGATGCAAACCATTTTATATCAAATGGATAAATAGCAAGGTCTTATTGTATAGCACAGAGAACTATATTCAATATCCTATAATAAATCATAACAGAAAAGATCAATCAATCAATTAATAAAAAAGAAGACAGGACTTTTCACTGTGGCGAGCATGCATTACAGGAAGAGTTTCTAACAGGCCAAGGAACTGAAATTTATCTAGAGATCTGCTTGTTTAAACACCACAGATGTTTTTGTGGGAATTGTTTTTTTTCTCTGTTAAATATATATATATATATATATATATATATATATTTAATAAACAAATATATACTTGCAGATGCCTAGGTGCTTATATATATATACATATATATATATATATATGTATATATATATATATATTTGCTGCAATACTTAACACTCACTTTTGGCTCTGACTGCATTACCTACCCAGACTATTTGGCTTGTATTACCATGCCTGACCCCTTTCTGACCACATCCATAGTTTAAAAGCAATGCTACGATAAAAGGGACGTTATCATTACTCCTTTCACTTTCCCCCAGTCAACACTTTTCAAAGGCGAGCACTTGATTCTGAGTAATATCCTATAATAAATAAACTGGGTTTTTCCTCTGGCACTTTTAGTTTTTCTGTTGTCACAGTGCTATATATTGTGATTCCTCAGCATGTATAAAACACACTGAGAAGAAATATGCTGATTGGAGACCTGAGTAAAGGAAATTGGAAGGTACATACTGTATTTTTTCTACCCCAAGTCCCTTTCACTTTCTTCATCTAACAAAACCATTCTTTTCTGTAGGAATCCCATTCTTTGTGGTTCAGACTGTACATGACCACATTGTTCAACAAGAAAAAAGCCAACTTGGGAATTCCCTGGTAGTCCAGTGGTTAGGACTGAGCCTCCACTGCAAGGGGCCTAGGTTTGTTTGATCCTTGGTCAGAGAACTAAGATCCCCAGTAGACACACAGGGTGGTTTAAAAAAAAAAAAAGCAATTCAAGAAACGAAAGAGCCAGAACCTTGATGATATTGTTTAAGTGCTGAATCCAGTCATGGATGGAGCCAACTGTACCTCCTGAATTTCCCAGTTTTCTGAGTCAGTATTCCCTTATTTTAAAGCTAGTTTGAATTGAATTTCCTTCATTTGAGGAAGAAAAAAACTGGTGAATACAAGAATATTTTTACCCTGATTATAATTTCCTAAATATCCCCTGGGGTTCAAGACTTACTAGGTTTTCATATGAGGCATTCAATTGAAGAAAGGAGAGTGACATTTTTTGTACACAAAAAACCACGTCCCAGACCTCAATGAAGGATGGAACATGAAAGTCCCTAAACAGACATAATGCCTGCTCACAGTGTAGTATTAGCATAAATGAGGTTTTAATAAACAACCAGTTGTTTAAATCATTTGATTCTGTGCATTTGAACTAATAATTTGGGGCAGGGTGGATCAATGTGGCTAAAGAAGAGGCTTTTATAGGTGGAAGATAATATTAGAGGTGACTTTCTTCTAAAACATCCAAAAAGTAACATTTTCTAGTTAACCTGGTTTCTTTTCCTTTCTTTTTTTGGAGGGGTGAGGGAGTAGACTATTCTCTGAATACTTCCTGCTATTCTCATAACTTGGATCTCAATTTCATGGCTCATTCTTCCTCCATAAACTATTTATCCTAATTTCAGTGAATGATTAACAAAAAAAAATCCTCACGGGCTTCCCCATGGCTCAATGGTAAAGAATTTGCAGGAGACTCAGGTTCCATCTCTGAGTTTGAAGATCTCCTAGAGATGGAAATGGCAACCCATTCCAGTATTCTTGCCTGAAGAATTCCATAGACAGAGGAGCCTGGTGGGCTACAGTCCATGGGGCTACAAAAGAGTCGGACACAACTGACTGAACAATAACAACAACAACAAAAACCCCACAAGTATCAGAACTGCATCCTGAAATTGGTAATAATGAGGCAATAAAAGAAGCAGACTTTCCTCATTGTAGTTTTCATTTACATTTCTCTAATATTTAGTGATACTGAGCATCTTTTCATGTACTTCTTGGTCATCTGTATGTTGTACAGGAGAAAATAACACAACATTGTAAAACAACTATTCTCCAATAAACAAAATTTTTTAATAGTAAGAGAAAAAACAAGCACACTTCATTATGTTTTTAAGAGTTCAAGCCTTTGAGACTTTTACCCCCATTTTTGTCCTCTCAGAGAGAACGGAACAAACCCAGAGCAGTCCTTACCTAAGCAAATCACTCCAACATCTTCAGCGTGATCACAGTTGTGCTTTCCCCATCCTTCGTGTCTGCAGTTCCAGAGAGCTGACTCATTTCCATGGCATACCAGATCATCAAACCAGATTGGCCCAGACCCTTCTCCAAAATTAGCTGAGCCAGAGAAACTAACAGCACTTCCACATCCAAGCTGTTTGCAAACCACAGAAGCGTGATCCAAGTTGAAGTTATCATCACACACTGTTCCCCACTGGCCCTGGAATTTGATCTCTATTCTTCCTGAACACCGGTTTCCTCCGTTCATCAGCCTCATCTCCAAATCAGATCCATCTAGAGCAGAGAAAAGGCCAGAATTCAGAAGTGTTATTTATTCTGAAGTGATCTTAGAGAATAGTATTCCTCTGGTCTCTTGAGACTTACTGCTGTCCTTTAAAATAATGCCTCATTGTGGATGCTGCTCCAGTTCACATATTGAAAGATTTTAATCTTTGAAAACTAACTAATGATTAGGACTTTCATCTGTATCAACTGACCCCAAAAAAAATCTTTTATGGATTAAAATTTATTTTGTTTCCCTCTATTACTAAGACATAGTAAACATGTCTGTGTAGAAATAAAGAAATCCGACTCAAAATTTTTACTTTAAAAAAAACTAGAAAAGGATAAAATTTGTTCATACAAAATAGTAAAAGTGACAAACATTTATTGAACAATTAAAATTTTTATTTTAATCTTTCTTTATTACAATCAGCTTAGAGCATGAAAAATTGCCTGAAGTTGAACTTGAAATAAGAACATAGGAAAATGCAAAAAATATATAAATGCAAAAGTGTGCATAATAGCTTACAAAAATGGTAAACCAAAACATCAAAAAATTAGGGAAAAATTAATCAAAAGAATTGATTTCTTACTGATTTTCTTTCTGAATCAAAGTTTTCTTTTCCCTCCCCAAAGCATCTGCTACTATTTTTAGCAAAGAACAGCTTTTTTGTAAAGAAAATTCCCTCTATACATTACCTTTAGATTTTTCTATGAGGACTAAAATATCTGAGAAAAAGGATTTGAGATGAAATTTGGAGACAGCTAAAACCAGAAACTGTGGTTGATCAAAATGTTTAGAAGTTCCTTTTTGAAACAAAGGATCCAGACAAGGATCTCCACTTATTATGGAAAATAATAATAATAATAGCTCACAATTAAAATATGCTGTTTCAAATGTATTACATGTACTATCTTTAGTCTTCACAACAACATTAAGCCTTATGTGTTATTACCACTATCCCTATCTCACAGATAAGCAAATTGAGGTTAAATTATTGACAGAGGGTCAAACACCTAGAAAACAGTAGAAGGAGAATGTAAAGAAAAAAACAGTCTAGTATCAAAGTCTACCCTCTTTACTATTATGCATGTGATCATAATAGAATTTCCAAGAAGTAGATGCTCTGAGAATTAAACATTGATCAAGGTGGAGAATCTCAGAAATATGGACTCTGAAACCTTAGAAATATGAACTTGGGAACCTCATGAAACTCATGAGTCCCTGACTCCTCATCCCTTTCTATTATTATGCACCAGTTGAAACTTTAGGTGTATAAAGTTAAAAAACTAAATTTTATTGACATCATCCTTATATAAAGGATCCTTATGCAAAGGTATGAAAAACAGAACACAGGAGATAAAAGTACTACACTGAGGCCTTAGCTTAAATAGTCAACACCATCAACAGCAATAATTATAGTAAGAGCCTGGCAAGATTTATTATGATTTTTAACTTCACTGTAGATACTTGATGTAGCTCTTACAATTACTGTTTCTTATCTTTCCCTGCAAAATGAATAACAATGAAAGACAAGAAGAAAAGAAAGCAGAGAAAGGAAGAGGAGGAGAACAGAGAAAGAGAAGGAAAAAGAAAGAGAAATGAGTTGTCTAGGTAATGAGAAACAGTGAGCCATGAGGAAACTAATGCTAACCTTTAGCACCTATGACCTACCTGTCGGTCTACCAGTAGCTTTGCATGTGTTATATTATTGACTACTCAGAAGCTGAAGTTTAGAAAGACTTACAACTTAATCAAAATAACAGCATTAAGGAGTAGTTGAGGAGTTTTCTAGATACTAGTTACTCCCATGACACCACAGCACCTGGGTAAAGATTGTTGTTGTTGTTTAGTCACCAGGTTGTGTCCAACTCTCTGTGACCCCAGGGACTGTAGCCGGCTAGACTGTTCTGTCCATGGGATTTCCCAGGCAAGAATACTGCAGTGGGTTGCCATTTCCTTCTCCAGGGGAACTTCCCGAGGGATCAAATCCATGTCTCTTGCATTGGCAGGCAGCTTCTTTACCACCAAGCCACCAGGGAAGCCTGGATAGAGATTAATCCTTTCTGAAATCGGTCTTATGGAGGAGATGGACTCTAACAGAAAGGCTGGGTGGTGAGAGGACTGCCTAAAGTTCAACGACATGAGCAAAGTGAAATCGGAAGCCCAAGAATCTGAACTGGGTCAGAAACATGACCTTGGCTTTTGTCTGCAGAAAGGTCTGAGTTATCATAATAGCAAGTGAGATGAAACTTTTGAAATATTTTATAAATTAAAACTACCATGTAAATGAAATGAATAGCATTGCACAGTGGAAAAAGCAATTCTACTTTGCAAAATATCCTTCCTCCAACAAAACAGATTAGTGCCAGGAGTATTTACTTCTTGACTTGGTAAATTGATTATCAATAAATGGGCAAAATGATCATGATTTATTAGCCGATACACGAAAGCAGTATTTTATGGGGAAAGGGGACAGCAATCAAGTTAGATGTGATTTAGGAAATGGCAACCCACTCCAGTATTCTTTCCTAGAAAATTCCATGGACAGAGGAGCCTGGCAGGCTGCAATCCATGGGGTCACAAAGAGTCAGACATGATCAAGCAACTGAGTACAGAATGTTACAGTAGGATTACTTAATATAAAATTGAAGTTAATCACTTCCTCATTGACTGTAGTATTCAGAATCTCTTGACTTTTTTTTTAATATGGGTCTTGTTATACATTTTCTGGTCTTTAACAATGAATTGGGTCCTTTTCATACCTGGATTATTTTATACCTAGATTACTTACAGAAAACTGGCCTTTTCATTTTTAACCCATCTATAAGATTTTTTCCCACCAAGCATTTCATGTCAAGGTTTGACTTACACAAGTCTTACCTGAGCAGGTGACTCCTACATCCTGTTGATGAGTACAGTTATGCTTTCCCCACCCCTCATGTTTGCAGTCCCAGAGAGCTGATTCATTGCCTCGACAAGACACATGATCCATCCAAATGCGCCCAGTGCCTGCACTGGAATTGGTCCATCCTGTGGCTTTGATGACAGTCGGACATCCCAGCTGCTTACAAACGACGGAGACAGCTGCCAAGTCCCAGCCATTGTTACAGACAGTTCCCCACTCTTCCTGGACTTTCACCTCCACTCTCCCAGAACACCTGGTTTTACCAGCTGCCAGCCTTAGCTCCTTGTCTGTTCCCCCTGGAACAGGTAAAGGTAGCAATTGGTCAAGATCCCAAAGCAAGTAAAACAATTATTCCTTAGATTACTTATTTATTTTTCAAAGCCAGTTTTGAGGAACATTTCTGAACCTATCTATGGTACAGTAGGAGACTGTCATTTCATAGGAATTCAAAACCAAACAGCAGTGTTACAGGTTTCAAATGAAGCCATGACATAGAAGCAGTAAAGTTGGGTAATTCAATACTATATGGTGTCTTTATTTTATGGCTGAGATTATTTATAACATCAATGTATGTAATCCTATGGATAGTTTGCTATAAAAATAAGGTACTACAAAATTTAATAAGGATAAGCTATGTAAGTTTCTCCAAAATCCTAAGATCAGTGGAAAGAAGGTTAATAGTGAAAATGAAAGACTGATTATCAGTACCTATTTCACACACATATGCAAAATACCATGAATTCTTTTCTTAATTAATTTTTTAGCTTTAATTGAAGGCTAATTACTTTACACTATTGTGTTCATTTTTGCCACACATGGATATGAATCAGCCATGGGTGTACATGTGTCCCCCCCATCTTGAAACCCCCCCCCCCCCCCCCCCCCCCAGCCCACCCCTCTTGGTTGCCCCAGAGCACTGGTGTTGAGTGCCCTGCTTCATGCATCGAACTTGCACTGATCATCTATTTTACATACGGAAATACCATAAAGTCTTAAAATGCTAGTTGAAATCTAACTGAACTTAGCCACCCAAATGGAAATTAAAATAGAGATATTTTCCTATTATCTTTTACCATAAAAAATCCCGTCTCCCCTACTCCTCCCTGGGGTCTTAGCTACTGCTTTATGATTGTTTTAGCTAACATGGGTACCTGTGGTTCCTGATAAATATCTGGCTTCCCTGAATACATTTTAAGATAAATTTTGGCATTTGAATTTTCAAAGTGTTCCTAAAATTCCCTCATCCCAACAGTTCTGACATTTCTCCTCTTCTGTATTGTTCCCTATTTTTTAGTTAGACATTACTTCAGATCTTTAAGGAATATGCATTTTTCCAGTGAGCATTTATTAAAAACAAAACAAAACAGCTGTGCTAACATTTTGGGCAAGTGGGGTCACATCATTAAGTACTTTTAATATCCTGATCCTTCAAAACACCATGAAGCTTGCTTTTATTTATTTATTTTTGGAAAGAACAATGCCTTTTTTTTTTTACATTATTGTGTTGGTTTTGCCATACATTGACATGAATCCGCCATGGGTATACATGTGTTCCCTTTCCAGAACCCCCCTCCCACCTCCCTCAGGAGAGTGATTGCTTGTCAAGTGATTCTCATCACAGTGGGCAAAGACTGTGAGTGAATTTGACAAAGTACTCACCAAGAGCACTGGTGACCAAACAGGCACAGAGAGCTGAAGCCACAGCAAGAGTGAAGGGACCGAGGTGGACAGAATACCTTTTAAAGCCTGTGGAAAGAAAAAAACAGAAGGTAAAAGTATAGCCTTTCCAACCAAAGAGGCTTTAGAGCAGGCAGGTGGCTTCAGAGGTTTGAAATTAACAAAGAAAGTCAAACCAAGGCAGAAAATCCTCCTCCTAAATGGCAAGGCAGGCAGGCAAGAAAAGTTCATATCCAGGATCATACAGCAACAGTGAAGTAGCTTTGAAAATGTCTGTGGTTATAGGCAACCTAGAACTGAGGGATTAGAAGAGAGTTGGGGATACAAAAAGAATTGCAAGAGTCTTAACACCTGGAAAACAGAAAAGAAGTTGATGAAACTTAGAGGTAGGCACTTCTCCCTTTGGGCACAGAACAATGTTCAACCTCTGATATTCTCATCTCCAAGCCCCACTATTGGACCTTGTGGGATTCCCAGGTGACGCAGTTCTAAAGGATCCACCAGCCAATGCAGAAGACACAGGTTTGATCCCTGGGTCAGGAAGATCCCCTGGAGAAGGAAATGGCAACCCACTCCAGTATTCCTGCCTGGAAAATCCCATGGACAGAGAAGCCTAGAGGGCTACAGTCCATGGGGTCGCAAAGAGTCGGACACCACTGAGCGACCAAGCATGTACGCACGGCACGCCATTGGATCTTATCTCCAAAAATAGCCTAAAATGCTCTATCACTCTCACTTCTCCTTCTCACTCTCATCCTACAGTAATTTTAAAGTAAAAATGCTATGACACAGGACTGTGCGCTTATTACCTATGCTTCCATGTGGTATGCTTTCAAGTTTAAAAGCTTGAAAAAAAAAAGTAAGAATGCTAAATGAATTTAATGCATCCACATAAATCATGAAGTAGATTTTTAACACTCAGGGGTGTCATTCTAAATGCCCTGTAGAAAATCAACTTTCATCCATATGCATTCCTACTTGTTCTATCCTTTCAAACAACTATTCATTTTATACTCAATATAATTCAGTTAATTTTAGCTCCTTATGTAGTTGTACCTCATTGGTTTTACATAGTTGATGCCAAATCTAATCCTTATTTCATACATTCAATTTCAAACCTATGGAAAATACAAGGTACTTCTTAATAGGCTTCTTGTTCTTTCCCATAACTTACCCTCCTGATGCCCATCATTATTAAATCAGATCCACTGACTGTCAGAATATAACTATACTCCATTAAAGAGTAGACAAAACAAATGAGAAGCTTTACCAGCAGATCCAGAGTTGTCGTGTAGCACCATTCTGAGTTTGTCCATTCCAAAGTTTTATGATGCTTAAATCTTCTTGTATTATTTCCTTGGAATGGTCCCTTGGAGAAGAGGACCACTAAGAATTCTAAAAATCATTTCACTTCCACAAAAAAAAAAAAAAAGAAGGCCTTCATAATGGAGGTGGAGTCAACCAGAAAAGAGAAGTAATTAAAAGATAGAGGTTCCTTTTTGTCCTCATGTTTTCTTCCATTTAGGACATGAAACAAGGAAAACAGAAACATTCACTACAGATTTACAAAAAAGAAAGGGGAAATATTAATTCAAATACAGTTGTCTTTGAGTACAAAATTTCTACACTCTGTTTTGGATGGATATATTAGAAACAAAAATAATAATTGTTTTGAGATGAAATTATGTCCAAAAAAACTAAGGTAAGGAACTTCCCTGGTTGGTCCAGTGGTAAAGAGTCTGCCTGCCAATGCAGGGGTCATAGGTTCAATCCCTGGTCAGAGAAGATACCTTATGCCTCGGAGCAACAAAGCCCCTGCACCCCAACTACTGAGCCAGAGCTATAGTGCCCATGAGCCATAACTACTGAAGCCTGTGCTCCACAATAGAAGCCACCATAATGAGAAGCCAGAGCATCACAACAGAGTAGCCTTCTCTTGCTGTAACCAGAGAAAGCCCGCACATAGCAACAAAGACATAGCAGAGCCAAAAATAAATAAATAAGAATAAAACACTTAGAAATGAATTTTTTTAAAAAAGTAAAATGAGCAAAACATATTTAAATCACTAAAGCTTGAGTATATAGTCACTTTAACTATTATTTCCATAATCAAAAGTGTCTTATGAATAATTCTATGCAGATTATCCATAGACAGCACTTGAATTTCTTTCTTTTTTTTTAATTTTGTTGGAGTACAGATTTATATTGTTATGTTAATTTCTTCTGTACAGCAAAGTGAATCAGTGATACACACATATATCTATATGCCCACTCTTTTTTAGATTCTTTTCTCATATAAGTCATTGGAGAGTACTGAGATGAATTCCCTGTGCTATATAGCAGGCCCTCATTATATCTGCTCTAGTAAGGTGTATATGTCAACACAAATTTACCAATTTATCTCTCTCCACACCTCCTGTTTCTACCCTGCTAACCATAAGTTAGTTTTCTACATCTGGGACTGTATTTCTGTTTTGTAAAGAAGTTCATTTGTACCACTTTTTTTAGAGTTCACATATAAGTGATATCACGTATTTGCCTTTTTGTGTCTGAGTTAATGTCACTCAGTATGACAATATATATATGCATTGAACTTCCTAAAAATCTTTCCACAATGAATGTTCTAAGCCCCATTGGCTTTACTGGTAAATTCTAACAAATAATATTTAAGGGAAAAGAAAAACAATTCTAAACAAACATTTCCAGAAAACAAAGAGTAGTGACTACTTTCCAACATGTTCTATGAGGCCAATATAGCTTCATATCAAAATCATTATAAGGAAGGAAAATTACATACAAATATCTCTCACAAACATACATACAAAACTCTGGACAAAATATTAGCAAATAATATCTAGCAATATATAAAATAATAATATATCATGACCAATCAGGATTCATCCTAAAAATATAAGGTTAGTTTAACATTCAAAAATTAAAATTGTATATAACTCATTAATAAGACTCTTAACAGAAAAATCATTCAACTTGATAGATGTAAAAGAGCCTTTCACAAAATGTAACATCAGTTCCCAATAAAAACTTAGTGAACTAGGTGTATAAAGGGTACCAATGAAAAGCATACAGCTAAAATTATATTTAATGCTCAAAGACTGAATGCTTTCTCCTTAAGATCAAAAGACCAAAATGTTAATTTTAATCATTTCTATTTGATATAGTACTGGAGATACTCTCCAGTACAATCAGGCAAGATAAAGAAATAAAAAATATTCATGTTGAAAAGAAAGTAAAACAGTCTTTTTTTGGGGCAGATGACACAATTATCTGTGTAGGACATATAATAAAATCTATAAAAAACTACTAGAACTAATAACTGAGTTAAGCAAGGTTGCAGAATACATGATCAATATACAAAAGTCACATAACAGACTTTTGTATATCAGAAGTTAAAATTTAAAAGTAAATTCCATTTGTAGTAGTATCAAAATTATACAAAATATTGAGTAAATTTGACCAAAAATGTGGAAGGCCTATATACTTCAAACTCACAATATTCTTGAAAGAAATTAAAGAAGATTTAAATAATTGGGTTAATTTAAATAATTCTTGGGTTAGAAGACTTTATTGTTAAGATTTTAATGCTTCACAATTTGAATTCTAAATTCAGCATAACCAAAATCAATATCCTAGTGGGCATGTTTTCATAAAAACTGGCAAATTGATTTTAAATTTTATTTAGAAATCCAAAAGGTCTAAAATAGACATACAAATTTGGAAGTGATGAACATGTTGGAAGATTAACATAGCCTATTTTGAGTTTTTTTTTATTAAACTACCATAATTAAGACAGTGTTGTATTAACATAATCAATACATATATGAATAATTGATTTTTGACAAAGTGTAATATTTTCAACAAATGGTGCTGAACAGTTGGCTATTCATATTGCAGCAAGATGAATTCCAATCCTTACACCATGTACAAAAAGATATCATAGACATAAATATAAAACCTAAAATTTTTTAAATATTAAACACCTCAAAGGTTTTAGTTAAGAGAACTGGTAACACATGTTCATTTAATGACTTGTACATGAATGTTTACATGAGTTTTATTTATAATGGACAAGAACTAGAAAAAAAAATGTCCTTCAACTGATAAATGGGAAAACAAGCAGTGGAATTAATGCTCAATGTCACAAAGGCATAAACTGCTGACACATGTGACAACAGGAATCAGTCTGCTACGTTGTGAACTCATTTAGAATTCTGGGAAATGCAAACTGATCTTTTGTGACTGGAAGGAGTGGTTGCTCAAGTTGTTTTTATACCGGGGGTACACATGATGAAACTTTCAAAGGATAATTGATATGTTCATTGTCTTGATTGCTCTGATGGTTTCACAGGTACACACCTGTTTATCAAAACTAATAAACTGAATACTTTAAGTATGTGAGCTTACTATCTATCAATTATACCTCAATAAAGTTGTTTGGAAAATCTTGATGAACACTTTTTGTTGTAAGATACAGAAAAGGAAAACTCTGACATTAGCCCGTCTTTCAGGTTTACAACAATACATGGTGCAAGGCAAATCCTTGATAGGAACCAGGTTTGAGGAAAACTGAAGATGTGAAAAACTTTGAATGGACCTGAAAGTTAGAAGATAATTTCATAGGAAAACTTTGATATTTTATATGAGCTTCTGCATGGCAAACAGAAGAAGGAAGAGGAATGGAAACAGAAGTAGTACCAGATTTTGGAACTCATTTTGGATTTTGGAAAAGATTTCGGGCTTGTTAGCAAAGTCCTTGTGCATTTGAGAAATACGTATTTTCATTGTATTCCTTCTCTAAATGAAGTCATTAGCTTTGTTAGAACCACCCGGTGTTTCTATAACTAAATAAACTTCTGTATTGCTCTTTTAAAAAATCTCTACATATAAACTTATATTATTATATAAGTCATGGAACAAATCCATGCTTTACTCAGCCTTTACCACCTAACTGTTGAGAAGATCTGTGCTCTCTTCCTAATTTGCCTAAGTTACAGTTTTTTTGCAATGCTGAGCAAGGTCAACATTTTCTTCTTTTTAATGTTCTACCAATCACTGAATAAACAGTCTATTGATTATCTAGTCTTTGTTTGCATTTCATGGTGAATGATTATCCAGACTTAATTATCCTTTGTGATAGAGTGCCAGGACTCTCTTGGTTTCAAACTCTTCAACTGTTATTTTTCAGTTTTTCTGAAAAGTTCTTTGTCTCACATATCTGATTTTTTCCTCAAAATCCCAGACTGTAATGTCTTCTGACTTCTTTGTGCTCTGTATCTTAATTAACTCAATATTGTCCTTTATCTCAGATTGCTTTTCCTAATAGTCTAGCATATTGAGTACAAATTTAAGCTTAATGTTAGCAAACTCATCATTTACATTTAACATATAAAATGTGGCTGTTGGCATAATGTGGTGCTTGCCATGTACAAATATAAATAGTTCATTTCAGGCTGTGTATTGACCAACAGTCAGCTTTGAGTCCATCATACTCTGATATTTTTTCCCTAACTCTAGTAATTGGACTTCTGCTTTTGTTCATGCCTTGTGAAAGATTTTGTCTTGCACCAATTCCAGTAATTTGTACCACTTATGCTTCACTTTCTATCTTGGCTTCTTCTCCAAATCACCAAGTGCTTCAGGACTGGGGGTCCTGTCTTTCAACAGATATTTCCGAGGTGGAAGCAAGATGTTGTCTTGGTACCATTTGATTACCAGCCAGAGACTGGATATCTTTCTCTTTACTCCATCCAACAATTGCTATGGCTAACCTACATAAGTGGAGAAGGAAATGGCTACCCACTCCAGTATTCTTGCCTGGAGAATTCCATGGATGGAAGAGCCTGGCAGGCTATAGTCTATGGGGCCGCAAGAGTTGGACATGACTTAGCAATTAAACCTCCACCACAACCTACATAATATCACAATTTTATGGTTTACAACTAGCCTAGATTACTCCAGTGTTGAATATAAATTGTTTTCCTCTACCAAGTAACATTATGGATGCCTGTACATTTTATGGTCACCCTGAAAATTATCATTTGTTTAGCCTTTCATTTGCTCTTTTTAAGCTAGTCAACATGACTACACTCTTTCTACAGAGATATTGAATACAATATGGATAATTCAACACTAATCTTTCTTCTTGTTCTCAATCATTTCCTGCTCTTTCTCCAAATTTCCTGTAATATAAGCTCTTTGCTTTTACTCTAGACTCTAATCTATTCCTGGTAGCTGAGATTTCACGTTAGCGCTTGACATCCTCAACATTTGATATTTGAGTTTCCTGATATTTTTCAGCAAAGACTTGTAATTCCAGCTTTTTCCTGTTAAGAGTTCTTTGTGAGAATGCTGTTTTTGTTCACAATTTGCTTTTCCTTTCACCCAACTAAACTCAATACAATATGGTTTCCACCCCATATTTTATATTTTTTTTCTACTTAATAAGTAAATATATTTAAGTCTACTTGTATTAAATATTCTGTTAGTTTCTTCGGATACATTAGGAATTAATTCATTCCAGGCATCTAGTTTCATTGAGCATATAGTCTAGGAGGGATAATAGACATAAACATAAGCAAATGAAGTGTTCTATGTTTTATAGAGGGCAAGAACAGAGCAAGTGGACTTAATCTCTTACAACCAAATCTAGAGGGTTTGTATTATATCCAGGCAAAAGTTTCCTATGAACTGAGCTCTGAAGAATATAAGTTAGCTAGCTATGAAGATTCCCCAGGCAGAAGAGAAAGTGTGTTTCTAGTTCATCAGGTAAGAAATAGAGTGTGGCACTGAAAGAGTCACAAATCCGGTATGATTGCAACACAGAAACTGAGGATGAAATTGGCATTTGATGAGCTTAGAGGCAGGGCTGGAAGAGATCTCACAGAACACTCAAAACCATGATTAAAAAAAAACTTTAAGGGCATATAGAAGATCCTGAGTGGTAGCCAACAAGACAGTAGAATGTTTTTACTGTCATTGTTATTCATTCACTAAGCCGTGTCCAAATCTTTGTCACCCACTGGACTGCAGCACGCCAGCCTCCTCTTTTCTTCACTATTTCCCAGTTGATGCATGTTAAGTCACTTCAGTTGTGTCTGACTCTTGGCAATCTCATGGACCAGAGCCTGACAGGCTCCTCTGTCCAAGGGATTCTCCAGGCAAGAATACTGGAGTGGGTTGCCATGCCCTCTTCCAGGGGATCTTCCTGACCCAAGGATCAAACCCACATCTCTTATGTCTCCTGAATTGGCAAGCAGGTTCTTTACCACTAGCACCACCTGGGAAGCCCCTTCATTATCTCCTGGAGTTTGCTCAAACAAATGTCCATTGAGTCACTGATGCTATCTAACCATCTCATTCTCTGCCATCGGCTTCTCTTTTGCCTACAAAAGCTTTCCCAGCATCAGGATCTTTTCCAGTGAGTCACCTCTTCGCATTGGGTGGACAAAGTATTGAAGCTTCCACTTCAGCATCAGTCCTTTCAACGAGTATTCAGGGTTGACTTCCTTTAGGATTGACTGGCTTGATCTCCTTGCAATCCAGGGACTCTCAAGAATCATCACCAGCACCACAATTCGAAAGCATCAATTACTCAGCTTTCAGCCTTCTTTATGGTCCAACTCTCATATCTGTACATGACTAATGGAAAAACCATAGCTTATTCTGGATACATTATAAAAAAATAAAAGAGCTTGCAAAAGGCCAAAAGTAGATGTAATGATGCAAGATAGGAGATTTCACTGGAGCTCAATAATATATGACATACGGTATGGATGTTGGGATGTAGTGGTGGGTTCAACAGTGTTTATTTCTAGAAGCTAACACTTGACTAAATAAGATGTGCACATTCACTGGTAATGACAATGTGCCATGGCAAAAGAATAACAGTGATTCTTTTATGTCTATTGAGATCCAAGAATAGAGAAAGGAAAGAAAACAAGTGGATATGGGCAAAATGCATTCTGGTAGCCTAGAATATAAACTTCAAGACTGATGATGAGAGGATGAAAGAATTCAAGATTATGTTTGAACAACTGATAAGGTTATCATTAGCTATGATAAAGACACTGGATGTTTCGATGGTGAATGGAATTGTTTCCTTAATTTCTCTTTCTGATTTCTCACTGTTAGTGTATAGGAATGCCAGGGATTTCTGTGTGTTGATTTTGTATCCTGAAACTTTGCTATATTCACTGATTAGCTCTAGTAATTTTCTCGTAGAGTCTTTAGGGTTTTCAATATAGAGGATCATGTCATCTGCAAACAGAAAGAGTTTTACTTCTTCTTTTCCAATCTGTAGTCCTTTGATTTCTTTATCTGCTCTGATTGCTGTGGCCAAGACTTCCAAAACCATGTTGAAAAGTAGTGGTGAGAGTGGGCACCCTTGTCTTGTTCCTGACTTCAGGGGGAATGCTTTCAGTTTTTCACCATTGAGGATAATGTTTGTTGTGGGTTTGTCATACATAGCTTTGATTATGTTGAGGTATGTTCCTTCTATTCCTGCTTTTTGGAGGGTTTTTATCATAAATGGATGTTGAATTTTGTCAAAGGCTTTCTCTGCATCTATTGAGATAATCACGTGATTTTTATTCTTCAATTTGTTAATGTGGTGTATTACATTAGTTGATTTGTGAATATTGAAGAATCCTTGCATCCCTGGGATAAAGCCTACTTCATCATGATGTATGATTTTTTTAATGTGTTTTTGGACTCTATTTGCTAGAATTTTGTTAAGGATTTTTGCATCTATGTTCATCAGTGATATTGGCCTGTAGTTTTCTTTTTTTGTGGCATCTTTGTCGGGTTTTGGAATTAGGGTGATGGTGTCCTCGTAGAATGAGTTTGGCAGTTTACCTTCGTCTGCAATTTTCTGGAAGAGTTTGAGTAGAATAGGTGTTAGCTCCTCTCTAAATTTTTGGTAGAATTCAGCTGTGAAGCCATCTGGTCCTGGGCTTTTGTTTTTTGGAAGATTTCTGATTACGGTTTCAATTTCCATGCTTGTGATGGGTCTATTAATATTATCTATCTCTTCCTGGTTTAGTCTTGGAAAGTTGTACTTTTCTAGGAATTTGTCCATTACATCCAGGTTGTCCAGTTTATTTGCATATAGCTGCTGATAATAGTCTCTTATGATCCTTTGTATTTCTGTGTTTTCTGTTGTGATCTCTCCGTTTTCATTTCTAATTCTGTTGATTTGGTTCTTCTCCCTTTGTTTCTTCATGAGTCTGGCTAATGGTTTGTCAATTTTATTTATCTTCTCAAAGAACCAGCTTTTGGCTTGGTTGATTTTTGCTATGGTCTCTTTTGTTTCCTTTGCATTAATTTCTGCCCTGATCTTTAAGATTTCTTTCCTTCTACTAGACCTGGGCTTCTGCATCTCTTCCATTTCTAGTTGCTTTAGGTGTAAAGTAAGGTTATTTATTTGACTTTTTTCTTGTTTCCTGAGGTGAGCTTGTATTGCTATGAACTTTCCCCTTAACACTGCTTTCACTGTGTCCCATAGGTTTGGGGCTGTTGTGTTTTCATTTTCATTCATTTCTATGCATAACTGAATTTCATTTTTGATTTCTTCTGTGATTTGTTGGTTATTCAGCAGTGTGTTGTTGAGCCTCCATATGTTGGAAGTTTTGAATGGTTTTCTCCTGTAATTGATATCTAATCTCACTGCATTGTGGCCAGAAAAGATGCTTGGAATGATTTCAATATTTTTGAATTTACCAAGGCTAGATTTATGGCCCAGGATGTGATCTATCCTGGAGAAGGTCCCGTGTGTGCTTGAAAAAAAGGTGAAATTCCTTGTTTTGGGATGGAATGACCTATAGATATCAATTAGGTCTAGTTGGCCTATTGTATCATTTAAAGTTTGAATTTCCTTGTTACTTTTCTGTTTTGTTGATCTATCCATTGGTGTGAGTGGTGTATTAAAGTCTCCCACTATTATTGTGTTGTTGTTAATTTCCCCTTTCATACTTGTAATATTTGCCTTACATATTGTGGTGCTCCTATGTTGGGTGCATAAATATTTATAATTGTTATTTCTTCTTCTTGGATTGATCCTTTGATCATTATGTAATGTCCATCTTTATCTCTTTTCACCGCCTTTATTTTAAAGTCTACTTTATCTGATATAAGTATTGCCACTCCTGCTTTCTTTTGGTCTTTATTTGCATGGAATAACTTTTTCCAGCCTTTAACTTTCAGTCTATATGTGTCCCTAGGTTTGAGGTGGGTCTCTTGTAGACAACATATATAGGGGTCTTGTTTCTGTATCCAATTGGCCAATCTTTGTCTTTCGGTTGGGGCGTTCAACCGGTTTACATTTAAGGTAATTATTGATAAGTATGATCCTGTTGCCATTTATTTTATTGTTTTGGTTTGGAGATTATATACCCCATCCGTGTTTCCTATCTAGGGAAGATCCTTTAGCATTCGTTGGAGGGCTGGTTTGGTGTTGCTGAATTCTCTCAGTTTCTGCCATATGACCCAGCAATCCCACTGCTGGGCATATACACCGAGGAAACCAGAATTGAAAGAGCCACGTGTACCCCAATGTTCATCGCTGCATTGTTTACAATAGCCAGGACATGGAAGCAACCTAGATGCCCATCAACTGACGAATGGATAAGAAAGCTGTGGTACATATACACAATGGAATATTACTCAGCATTAAAAAAAATTCATTTGAAACAGTTCTACTCAGGTGGACGGAACTGGAGCCCATTATCCAGAGTGAAGTAAGCCAGAAGCAAAAACAACAATACAGTATATTAACACATATATATGGAATTTAGAAAGACAGTAACGAGAACCCAGCATGCGAGACAGCAAAAGGAACGCAGATGTATAGAACAGACTCGTGGACTCTGTGGATGAGGGCAAGGGTGGGATGATATGGGAGAATGGCATTGAAACATGTTAATTATCATATGTGTAATCAATCGCCAGCCCAGGATTGATGCTCGGGGCTGGTGCATAGAGATTTCCCGGGGGGAGGGAGTCGGGAGGGGGGTTCTGGAGGGGGAGCATATGTAAACCCATGGCGATAATATATCATTGTATGGCAAAACTAATAAAAAAATAAATTAAAAAAAGACACTGGATGGAGAAAAGGCAGATTTGGAATGAAAGGTAGTAACTTCAAAATAGGCCATGTGACATTTAAATTCTCTTTGAAACATCCGAAAGGACGCAATGAGCAAAAAATACATATGCGGTTAAGAATCATGGAAGAGAAATCTTGACAGGAGATGTAAGTTTGGGAGAATGAAGGTGGAAATTGAAGACACAGAAATCAAAGAGATCACTTACCATGAGTAATGACGCACATCCAAGAAACCCTATGGAGTTGTTAAATAAATAAAACAGAAAAAGTTTTCCAAAAAATAGAGAGGAGAAATGCTCAGACATACATGAGAAAGTCCTAGAAAATAAAACATTACAGTCAAGAAAATAAAGTATTAGGAACAAACAAACAAAAAGATAATAATCCATGTGTCAAATAATGTTGGCATATCAAAGAAGATGAGGACTGGCAAGAGTTTTTTGACTTGTGATGGTAGATCCAGGTTAATAATGAGTTTAGTGAAATCTCCCTGTCTGAGTCTTATTTCAGGGGCTGGATTACCTATGAAGAGGGTGCTGAATGCCCCAGAAAAAACATAAATAACTCTGCCTCAATGTGTATCCTATAGACAATCTATTTCTAAGTAACTGTGATCTGTGACTGCCAGGAGCCGTCAGGATGCCCCTTGCTCGGATGACAAGGTCACGAGACTAAGAAAGTATTTGCAAAGCTGACTTTCTTTATCGGGGCATCCTGGGCAAGCCCCACCCTGGTATTTTTCTTGGAAGTTCTGTCCATGCTCAGAACATTGGCTCATTTCAGTAGGTCAGTCACAGTTGGAAAGAATTTGTCCTGAGATAATCCCCCCAGACCTTATGGACCAGAGGATCCGGGAAGGTGGATCACCTTCCCCGGGGGCTATGGAGGAATGAAAGGGACATTTAAATGGATCACTACTCCTTACTGGGGAGTTTACCAAGAGTTCTCTGGAGGTCATGGCAAGGCCACCACCAGAAAGGCTCATACTTGGGTCACCTTTCCACCTCCCATTCCCCTGACCACTCCACAGAGGAGGCTCGCTTCCTTGAAGAAATCAGGCTCGATTGAGACTTAGAAATGCTCATAACTGTGGCCAGCATAGTTGGAGGTATTGATTGCTTTAAGATATGTAGACATAGGAATTCATTTTAGTAGTTGTAAGGTTAATAGGACTTCATTGTTAAAGCAGTGCTGCTAAACTGTCTCTTTGTCCTCTTTTCTCTTTCCTTGTAAGAACCGGAATAGGTTAATAGAATAAAAGTTTCAAGCTTAAGCCCTTCTTTCTAGCTTCTACATAATTGCACCTAGTAAGAGAAATGTAACCTTTCTACTTAGATTGATGTGCTTATCTGAAGTATGCTGGAGACATTCAAATGGTAAACATACTATTGTTAAGTCTAATTATGCAGAAATCCGACCTTTTGCAAGGAAAATGAGCTTAAGGTTAAAGTTGTTGATGATAGGCAGAAAACAGGATTGTATAGAAATAGATGTGATGTAATGGGTGTGTTTCTTGGGTATAAAAACTGTAAACCAACAACAATAAACGAGAGACTTCTCCACCACCTTTTGGAGAGGCTTCTCCATCACCTCACAAAACTAACAGCAATAGAGAGAGACTGCTTCATCACCACACACCGACTCAGCTCAGTTCTTCCGCCGACGCCACCCATCCCTCAAGACCCCCGGACCCTGCCGAGGCTGGACCCCAGCAACTGGCGCCCAACGTGGGGCTTGTAGGGTAAGTTCCCCCAATTCCCCAATTGTGCCTGAATCGGGGTGGCTAGGACTCCACCTGGGTGTTGCAGACCCCCCTGCATAAGATAAGTAGGGTAAGTGAAGGGTGGAAAGTGTTTGTCAGAACTATTTGAGAAGTTTGTGCCTCCCAGTAATTTAAGATGGGAAGTGGAAAATCTAAAGAAAGGCGATTGTTTCTAGATATAATAAAACATATGCTCAACAAGCGAGAATTAAAGATCTCTAAGTCTCTCCTTAAGACATTTTTCAATTTTATTCAACAACAGTGCCCTTGGTTCCCAGAAGAAGGCACTCTAAACTTAGATACTTGGAATAAAGTAGGAGATACACTACAAAATAGGTATAGTTTGCATGGTCCAGAGGGCTTCCCAGTAGAAACATTTTCTCTATGGAACCTAATTCGGGATGCCCTCGACCCTGCACATGAGAGAGAAAAAATAGATCGTTCTCTGTCTAGATTCGATTCAAAGGCAATGGGTGATAGTTTGGAGAAAAAACCTGTGATAGCAGCTTGTGCTTCTGCACCTTTGGAGACAAAGCTTAGGAAAAATGATGATAAGGATCAGATATCCCCTCAGGGTGAGGAGCCACTAGATGAGGCTGCAACTCGTTGCCATGATGAGGATAATGATGACTGGATCCTCGTGGCTAAATCCAGATGGCCCACAAAAAATAAAACTGAAGAATCTAAACCAACGCTGAGGCATTCTGGAGCCCCACAGATGGTCCCTGATTCCCGGCCACCAAGGCCACCACCTCCTCCACCACCTCAACAATATTAACCCCTGATTCGCCAACAGTTAAATTACATACTGGGGTCAGGAGACCTCTTCCTGAGAGAGTGGTTAGAATTATTTTGGGAAGGAACTCCATGTCTCTACAGGGACAAAGGGGCTCGAGAGAGCCCCTCTGGTGTGTTTTCGGCCGATGTCTGGTGTTTGTCTGTCTGCCGTGTCTTTGTGTGTGCCGGCATTGTCAGCGTCTTGTGTACCTGGTTTAAGACTGTTTGTTCTGTCTCTCTGTCTGTCTGCGTGGCTGTGCTGTGAGCAGCTGAGCAGTTCTCCTGGGTGCCCCTCCCAATGGAGTCTCTTGCTTTGTCAGCACATGTGTCTCCTCGGACAATCCATTTCCGAGTGTTAGACAAAAACTCAGCTTCGGGCCCTGGAAGAGATCCCCCTCTTCTTCGCTGAGACTGTCCTGACCACTCGGGGTACTCAGGGGCCAGCTTGTCTGCCAATGGACCAGACCCAGCGGCCGAAAATGGGACCCTTTTGTCCCTGGTCTCCTCCTGACGCAGACAGCTGGCCAGAGTGCTCCGACTGGTAAAGAACAAGAGACTTTATTGACCTCTAAACTTAAAAAATAGCTAGATCTTGCATTGTGTCTGTCTATATATGTTTTGGTATGTCTTTGTCTCTGCGTAATAATTTTTAAAGTTAATTTGTAAATGAGCTCTATTTAATTGGCTTTAAAAAAAAGATAAGCGCTTACAAATCAAATAATTCTAAATTAAACAATAAATTTCAGGTTCATGTGAATTGAGAAATATTCAGTATTAAATACCTGATATTAATGTTTGTTGATCTATCTAATTTAGACATGTCTTAAATTAACATCAAGTAAAATATTTTCTTTGTACCTAGCTTTAATATAAGTTAAATATTATATGTGTAATTATCCTCGAGTTAAAAAAAAAAGGAGAGAAAGAGAAAACTTCTAAAGATGTAAATGAGATATGAGCTTTTATATGATTATTCTTTAAAAATATCCATCTAAAATAGTCTCTCCAGATTTGCATAACTTGAATTTTTAAGGGTTGTGCTAAATGTTCTAAGTGGTAGAAGTCTATTAAATAGTTAAGTCATTTCCAGATAAAATAAGATTTTGAAACATTTACTACTAAACACTAATTTCCTTTTACAGAAAAACTAAAGAGATTTGGGACTATAAGTGAATAATGTTTGGTGCCATCCTAAAATGTTCTAAAAAAACAAGGGTTTTAAAAATTATCATTGGTATACAATGCTAATATAAAGGTCAGTTCTTGGTTGCTTAAGGAAAGTAGGGTGTGTGTTTTCAGTAAAGAAGGTATAAGGAGTGAAATTACATTTTATGAAGGGAAAAGGAAGTAGGTTTGACTTATAGGTAGCTGTTTCAGGATGAGAGAACAAAGAAATGGGTACAGAAAGTGACATGAATGTTTTGTGGAAAGTGGACCCCAAGGGAAGAGTTTTGTGCATAAATACGAGTTTTCTTGAGATGTTGAACTACCTTTGATAACAGATTTTAAGTTTATCTCTGAAGTGATCTGTTCTATGTTTACCTTTAAAATCCTTTGTTAATTTTGGCTTAGTGAGTAGCTGTTGTTTCAAAGTGACTTACATGATCCTATCTGACTGTTATAAACCCTTTTGATATTTGACAATACTTTCTAAATCATTGACCTCTAGCTAACTTTGGGGTGCTTCAGAGGGCCCCTGAAGCATCCCAAAGAGATCAAAATCTGTGATAAGCCTTTGGTGTGAGTTTCCCAGCCTTGTCTTATTTTAAAGTTCAGTCTGAGACTCTATAAATGTTTCAACAAAATTAAAAAAGTCTATGATCAATTATGGTTATATAAATCATCAGATCAAAATTGGTGTGAACAGATCTGTTTTAAAAACAAATCAGCCTTAATTTGGTTAAATTTGATAAAAGTGAGGGTAATTTAAAAAAAAAATGATGTTTCAATAAATGTTAAATCCCAGTTTGTTAAAGGAGGTCTACCAACGGAGGTAGCAAGACTCATTTCTTAGATAGTTCTTTGGTGTTATGTGATATTAATGTGAAATTTAATTGAATTCTTAAAAAACACCCTAAGTTTGTTTCTGAAGCTTATCTCAATAAGACATAATTTAAGGGACTGTCTCCAACCTGGATAAAAGGACTTTTTATCAGGAAAAACTACACTACACCAAGATGAGAAGATGATGACATCAGAGGACGCACATGCTCCGCTCTGGATTCCTGACTGACTGATTCGTCACCATGGACAGATATCCCCCAGCATTACACAACTTTCCGAGGAAGACGCCAAGACCACCGCTGCTCCTTCCTCACCCCCCCGCCACATTGAAATTCTCCACATCAACCACCATCCCTGCCTCCTGAGGATACCCATCCACCGATAGAGACAATCTTTGTTGTTATGCTTGCTTTGCTTGTCTGTCAGGTAATATCCTGTAATGCTACTACGGGGAACACTTACTGTGCTTATTTTCCCTGTTGCTTGTAACGGTCTCCTCTATTACTGTTGCTGCTGTCTCTCTCTCTCAAGTATACACTGCTAAGCATGTCAATCAGCTCTCAAAAAATGTCTCCCTAGACTTGGCTACCCAAGAGATAATAGACAGAAAGTTGGAAGCGAAGATAGATGCTTTAGAGAAAGCAGTCCTACATATAGGTCAGGAGCTTACAGCTTTAAAAGTAAATTTGTCTCTCCGGTGTCATGTAGAATACAAATGGATTTGTGTTACTCCTCTAAAAGTCAGTCAGTGTATTCTTGGGATCAAATACAGAACCATGTCCTTGGGATATGGAATCAGTCAGATGTTGGTCTAGATCTAACTAAATTGCATAAAGAAATCCAAGATATAGGCCAGTCAGAATTAGACTTTTCCGTTGCTGGCATAGCTGATTCTTTCTTTAAAAGTCTCTCTGATTTCGTTTCCCATAAGAGCCTCCTCCCGATTTTGATGAATATAGGAACAATTATTGCTGTGGTTTTAATAGTCTTCCTTCTGCTTCCAGTCATCGTCAAGATCCTATGCAAGAACATAAAAGACATCTCCCTTGAACTGCATGCCGCCATCTTAAAAAACAAAAAAGGGGGAGATGCCGGGAGCCGTCAGGATGCCCCCTTGCTCGGATGACAAGGTCACAAGACTAAGAAAGTATTTGCAAAGCTGACTTTCTTTATCGGGGCATTCTGGGCAAGCCCCACCCTGGTATTTTTCTTGGAAGTTCTGTCCATGTTCGGAACATTGGCTCATTTCAGTAGGTCAGTCTCAGTTAGAAAAAATTCATCCTGAGATAATTCCCTCAGACCTTATTTCCCTCCTACTGGTTACTGGGGAGTCTACCAAGAGTTCTCTGGGGGTCATGGCAAAGCCACCACCAGAAAGGCTCGTACTTGGGTCACCTTTCCACCTCCCATTCTCCTGACCACTCCACAGAGGAGGCTCACTTCCTTGAAGAAATCAGGCTCGATTGAGACTTAGGAATGCTCATAACTGTGGCCAGCATAGTTGGAGGTATTGATTGCTTTAAGGTATGTAGACATAGGAATTCATTTTAGTAGTTGTAAGGCTAATAGGACTTCATTGTTAGAGCAGTGCTGCTGAACTGTCTCTTTGTCCTCTTTTTCCTTGTAAGAACCAAAATAGGTTAATAGACTAAAAGTTTCAAGCTTAAGCCCTTCTTTCTAGCTTACATTCAAATGGTAAACATACTATTGTTAAGTCTAATTATGCAGAAATCCGACCTTTTGCAAGGAAAATGAGCTTAAGGTTAAAGTTGTTGATGATAGGCAGAAAACAGGATTGTATAGAAATAGATGTGATGTAATGGGTGTGTTTCTTGGGTATAAAAACTGTAAACCAACAACAATAAACGAGAGTCTGCTCCATCACCACACATCGACTCAGCTCAGTTCTTCTTCCGCCGACGCCACCCATCCCTCAAGACCCCCGGACCCTGCCGAGGCTGGACCCCGGCATGTGACCATAGGTGAGAAGAGACCAGGTCCTCCTTCCCTGACCTGATCATCCCAACAATAGCTCATATGGGCAAACACTCTCCATCCCTCACTTCTTAATTGTAGATCCTTAACCAGGACACTGCATGTGTTTACCATATATGCTTATTTTTGTTGAATAATAAATAACTTTGATACCTAGTGGCTTAAAGTAATAAAAATAATATAATGAGTTTGGTGAGAAAAGCTTCAGTGAAGTGATTTTTTTTCTTCTGTGAAATATGAAAAAGTGTCATAGCACAGACTGTGGTAGAATGAGCTGAATGACGGAACTGAGGATCCAAGTGAGGACTGAAAAAGTTTAAAACAGTTCCTATCAGCCATTTTTTCATCAGAGATCACAGCCCAGGAAGATAAACTAGACCAGAACAAAAATCCAAGGACAATTTCTCTCTGGGTCACTCACTCAGAAGTTCCCTACCTGTTGTGTAACAATTCATCATTCTTACTAATTTCAGAAGCAACTACACAGCTCTCCTACCAAGAAAAGGGCCACTTCTCATTATTTCTATCCTACTTTTTTTTAAACTAGATTATTGTGTAAATAATTTCTTCTATCCCCTTGAAAACATTCTAAAGAAACGTGATAGATGACAATTCACTTAATCTTCAACCAGCCACTGCAGTTTATTGGAACAGATACAGTAAACATTTGACCAAAAAGTAAGTTTAAGGGTGAGTGGTTTCAGAAAGAGGTTTAATATATGTCTTAAAGGAACATCAAAAAGTTCAACTTGTGTTTTCTAGAAATTAAACAAGCAAGACAATTTTTTACTTAACTTCACACCAGAAGAAGAGAAAAACAGCAACATACAGCATATGGAAGCTCCTACATGGTAGTGTTAATGTCAGTACACTATTAACATATATATTATATATAATTCATATAATTATATATATATATCTCCAAGAAACAGGAAAGGATGTATAGATTTAACTAATGTCCTTTTCTGAGAAGTAAATGGAATCATCATGAACATGAGTTTGAATTCTGGGACCTTCTTGGTTAAACTGCTAAAAGGAGGGAAGAGAAATGTGAGCCTTGCTATTCTGCTACAGTACTTGAAAGCTCATTCAAGTTTCTTGCATTCTAAAAAAAACACCTTTTAAAATCTTCATGCGTATTTGAGGCTTATACGTGGCACCACAACACTCTAAATCTTAGTTCTCATTATGTGAGAAATAAAGTTCAGAAAGTTTTGACTATTTACTTTTACTTTTAAAACCATTTATTTAGGAAAACGGTTGTACAGATTTTTATTTGCTTTTTCTTTTATCTCAGCCCCTTTCAAAAGTGCTCAAATCAAACATGAACTTTTACCTTCTAGTCACTTTCGCCAAAGCATTTCCTGAAAATTATGACTATGTAAAAATAAATTTCAACAGTTTTCCTAGAATTAGTTTCAGGCATTGAAAATTTCACCTTTGGGTGAGAAGACATTTACAAAATTTAACCATCTGGATCAAATGATTATTGAAATTTGTGTCAAACTTTACTTCTTCATACATAAGAGTAAAATATATATGCAGAAAAAGCAACTTGACCTAGGGGAAAACCATTAATATATCTGAATTAAAGAAACTGCCTGCCACTGCAGGAGACTGTAAGAGATGCGGATTCACTTCCTGGGTCGGGAAGATCCCCTGGAGGAGTGTATGACAACCCACTCCAGTATTCTTGCCTGGAGAATCCCATGGACAGAGGAACCTGATGGGCTATGGTCCATAGCGTCACAAAAAGAGTCAGACATGACCAAAGAGACTTAGAATGCATGCATGTATTATTATATTAAAAGTTGTTTCCTTTTTTTTTTCTAGAATGGAGCTGCAGGAGTTGCTTGTATATTTTTGAGATTAATTGTTTGTCCGTTGCTTCATTGGCTATTATTTTCTCCCATTCTGAAGGCTGTCTTTTCACCTTGCTTATAGTTTCCTTTGTTGTGCAGAAGCTTTTAATTTTAATTAGGTCCCATTTGTTTATTTGTGCTTTTATTGCCAATATTCTGGGAGGTGGGTCATGGAGTATCCTGCTTTGGTTTATGTCAGAGAGTGTTTTGCCTATGTTATCCTCTAGGAGTTCTATAGTTTCTGGTCTTATGCTTAGATCTTTGATCCATATTGAGTTTATCTTTGTGTATAACTGACCCAATCAAAAAGTGGGCCAAAGAACTTAACAGACATTTCTCCAAAGAAGACATAAAAATGGCTAACAAACACATGAAAAGATGCTCAACATCACTCATGATCAGAGAAATGCAAATCAAAACCACAATGAGGTACCACTTTACACCAGTCAGAATGGCTGCCATCCAAAAATCTACAAGCAATAAATGCTGCAGAGGATGTAGATAAAAGGGAACCCTCTTACACTGTTGGTGGGAATGCAAACTAGTACAGTCACTATGGAAAACAGTGTGGAGATTCCTTAAAAAACTGCAAATAGACCTGCCATATGACCCAGCAATCCCACTGCTGGGCATACACACCGAGGAAACCAGAATTGAAAGAGACATGTGTACCCCAATGTTCATCGCTGCATTGTTTACAATAGCCAGGACATGAAAGCAACCTAGATGCCCATCAACTGACGAATGGATAAGAAAGCTGTG
>ML663561.1:206359-328027 GCA_007570785.1 Antilocapra americana
CTCCTTCTCACAGTCTGTAGACTCCTTTCTATGCAGTTAGCGCCACCTGCAGGGCTTTAATTTGCTGCTCCTGTCTGTTTCAAAGCTGTTCGCTCTGCTAGAGTCTTCTGTCTGCTGGTCTTTTAAGTGTCTATTCAGCGCTTTGGAGTTTGCCCTGCTCCTGGTGAGAGGGCTTCCCACGCCCCCTCTGCTCAGGCTCTCTGTCGTCCGCCCAGCACAGTTGGGGAGTGGGGCTTCTCCTCTCCCCCTGCCCGGCTGCTCGTGCAGCTGAGCATTCCTTCTAAGGTGTATACAGCACCGATCCGTCCAGAATCCCCAGAAGTCTTGGTTAGCCTCCCCGGGGCTGGGTTATGCCCACTGCTCTCAGGCGGGGGCTGGGCTGGTCCGCAGCCCGAAGCTGCCCAGCCTCTCCTCCTCACCGCCCTTTGTTCTGTGCTCAGGCCTGGGGGGGGGTGCTTTTCCTGGGAGGTTAGGTCCCTCTGGCTGCTCCGTTCCCTGAGCCCGCGGCCCGCCCCTCCCTGAGCAGGAGCAGTCTGCTTCGGCTAGTGGGGGGTGGGGCGCCCTGCCGCTCGGCTGTTCCTTGTAGCCAGAGACAAACCTTGCAGGGCTTAGCTATTAATCTGCTTCTGCTCTCAGCTATATTGCTCTCCAAGATCCACCGCAGATCTGCCAGAGAGAATGCTCCCTGGTATTCGGAAACCTTTCTCCTCTTTTTTTTTTTTTTTTCCTCTTTATTTCAGCCTCCCCTTCCGGGACGGAACCCGTCCCCAGCTCTTTGTCTCTTCCTCTACTTTTTTTTTCTTTTCTTTCTTTTGTCCTACCTCCTCACGTCGGCAATGGGTCGCCTCTCCAGATGCCCAATGTCCTCTGCCAGCATTCAGTTCCTGTTTTTTGGAGTTTGCTCGGCCTTTAAAAGTTCTTTTGGTATATTTGTTGGAGAGAGAGTGTTCTCCCCGTCCTATTCCTCCGCCATCTTAGTTTCTCCTCCTCATGTGCACAACATTATAATTTGACTTCTACATACACAGTTGCATGCTCACCACCAGAAGTCTAGTTTCCCTCCATCACTGTGCAGTGGCAGTCTTTTTGGCTCGAAGACTATTATGTCTGATAGAAGTATGGTTACACCCACCTTCTTTTGGCTGTCATTTGGAGCATTATCTTCCATTCCTTCACTTTGAGCCTGTGTCCATCTTTAGAGCAGAGATGAGTCTCCTGGCGGCAGCATAGACTTTTATCTTGTTTTTGAATCTACTTTACCACTGTGTGTCTTTTCATTGGTGAGCTCCATTCATTTACATTTAGACTGATTGTTGATAAATGAAGATTTAGTACTGCCATTTATCTTTTGTTTTCTGGTTGCTCTGTATCTCCATTGTTTCTTTTTCCTTGTGTTTCCATTTGCCATTTTAGCCTGGTGGTTTTCTGTGATGTGTCTCTCCACTTCCTGCTTTTTTATGTTTTGTTTTTCTGCTCTTGGTTTCTTTTGTGTGTGTGTGTGGTTATCATGTGGTTTGTTTAAATGTCTCATAGATAAAATAGTCCTTTTTTCTGCTGATAGCATCTTAAAGCATCTTCTCTTCATTTTCCCATACAGGTTCCATCATTTAATTCTTCCCCTTTAAGGTTTTTGTTAACACAAATTATCCTTTTCTTTGTGGTCAAATTGTCACTAAATTGAAGTAGCTATATTTATTTTTAATGTTTTATTCTCTTTTACCTTTTATCTTTACATGTGACCTAGCACATATGACCTAGCAATTCTAACTCCTAGCTTTTTACTGGAGATGTGGAAACATATGTCCACACAAAATCTTGTACACAAACTTTCATGGGTGTGTGTTAATCGTTCAGTCATGTCAGACTCTTTGCAACCCCATGGAATGTAGGCCACCAGACTCCTCTGTCCATGGGTTTTCCCAGGCAGGAATACTGGGGTGGGTTGCCATTTCCTTTTCCAGGGGATCTTCCCAACCCAGGGATCCAACTCAGGTCTCCTACATTGCAGGCAGATGTTTCACGGTCTAAGCTACTAGGGAACACGATTTTTGTTAATAATAGCCCAAAAGTGGATAACCCAAATGTCTACACAAAATGTAGTATATACATACAATATAAGATTATTTAGCAATAATGATAATAGACAAAGTAATGAATGAAGTATAACATTGATAAAACTTGAAAGTGTTAGTCTAACGAAAAAAGCCAGTCGTGAAAGATGATGCATTGTGTGATTACATTTATATAAAATGTCCAAAATCAGCACACCCACAGATACAGTAAATAGATTATTGGTTTTGTAGGACTGAAGGTGCAGTGTGTATGACAGGGAAGACAGAAGGACAGCTAATGGATATGGAGTTTCTTTGGCGAGCAATCAAAATGTTCTAAGATAATGTGTGATATGCTTGGTCAACTCTATGAATATACTAAAAACCATTGAATTGCACACTTTAAGTGGGTGAAGTTTAAGTTATAAATTACATCTCAGTAAGACTTTAAAAAACAAAAAGAAGGAAAGGTGGGATTACAGAAAGTACCATCATCTTTTTTTTATTATTATTATTTTTAATTTTCTTTACTTTATTGTGTTGGTTTTGCCATACATTGACATGAATCCACCATGGGTATACATATGCTCCAGCTCCAGAACCCCCCTCCCTCCTCCCTCCCAATTCCCTCCCCCTGGGTTATCTCGGTGCACCAGCCCCGAGCATCAAACCTGAGCTGGCGATTGATTTCACATATGATAATTAACATGTTTCAATGCCATTCTCCCATATCATCCCACTCTTGCCCTCTTCCACAGAGTCCACGAGACTGTTCTATATATCTGCATTCCTTTTGCTGTCTCGCAAGCAGGATTCTCATTACCATCTTTCTAAATTCCATATATATGCGTTAGTATACTGTATTGTTGTTTTTCCTTCTGACTTACTTCACTCTGGATAATAGGCTCCAGTTCCATCCACCTGAGTAGAACTGCTTCAAATGAATTTTTTTTAGTGCTGAGTAATATTCCATTGTGTATATGTACCACAGCTTTCTTATCCATTCATCAGTTGATGGGCATCTAGGTTGCTTCCATGTCCTGGCTATTGTAAACAATGCAGCGATGAACATTGGGGTACATGTGGCTCTTTTAATTCTGGTTTCCTATATACAAGTCTTTTGTTTCTTTAGGTAGAAATACTCCTAAGTATTTTATTCTTTTTGTTTCGATGGTGAATGGAATTGTTTCCTTAATTTCTCTTTCTGATTTCTCACTGTTAGTGTATAGGAATGCCAGAGATTTCTGTGTGTTGATTTTGTATCCAGGAAGAGATAGATAATCTTAACAGACCCATCACAAGCACGGAAATTGAAACCGTAATCAGAAATCTTCCAAAAAACAAAAGCCCAGGACCAGATGGCTTCACAGCTGAATTCTACCAAAAATTTAGAGAGGAGCTAACACCTATTCTACTCAAACTCTTCCAGAAAATTGCAGACGAAGGTAAACTTCCAAACTCATTCTATGAGGCCACCATCACCCTAATTCCAAAACCCAACAAAGATGCCACAAAAAAAGAAAACTACAGGCCAATATCACTGATGAACATAGATGCGAAAATCCTTAACAAAATTCTAGCAAATAGAATCCAACAACACATTAAAAAGATCATACATCATGATCAAGTAGGCTTTATCCCAGGGATGCAAGGATTCTTCAATATTCGCAAATCAATCAATGTAATACACCACATTAACAAATTGAAAAATAAAAACCATATGATTATCTCAGTAGATGCAGAGAAAGCCTTTGACAAAATTCAACATCCATTTACGATAAAAACCCTCCAAAAAGCAGGAATAGAAGGAACATACCTCAACATAATCAAAGCTATGTATGACAAACCCACAGCAAACATTATCCTCAATGATGAAAAACTGAAAGCATTCCCCCTGAAGTCAGGAACAAGACAAGGGTGCCCACTCTCACCACTATTATTCAACATAGTTTTGGAAGTCTTGGCCACAGCAATCAGAGCAGATAAAGAAATAAAAGGGATCCAGATGGGAAAAGAAGAAGTAAAACTCCCTGTTTGCAGATGACATGATCCTCTACATAGAAAACCCTAAAGACTCTACCAGAAAACTACTAAAGCTAATCAGTGGATATAGTAAAGTTTCAGGATACAAAATCATCTTTTATTTTTAAGCCTTCGATGGTTCTATTAATATCTGAAATTTTCCTCCAAAGGGATTACTTCTGATTAACAATTGCTTAATGATGGACATAGAGATTCAGATGCAGATTTATTGATTTTCACTTGCCTTTTTCTTCCATAATTACTCTTATTCCACAGATCAGCCAATTAATTGGTGTCCAACTCTTAGAGACCCCACTGACTGCAGCATACCAGGCTTCCCTGCCCATCACTATCTCCCAGAGTTTGCTCAAATTCATGTCCATTGAGTCAGTGATGCTTTCTAACCATGCCTTCAAACTTTTCCAGCATCAGGGTGTTTTCCAATGAGTTGGTTCTTTGCATCAGGTGGCCAAAGTACAAGCAGCTAAGTATAGTTCATTTGGAAAAGAACTGAAAGTATATACAACAAATATGTGTGGTCACACTCATAATCCTTCATCAAGGTACTCAGCCTCTCTTTAATAAATTGGCTCTACCTCTGTTGATTGATTAACATCTGAAAACAGTTCAAAGAACTGAGACTGCCAATCAAAGCTTCTGATGACTATTTTCTCTTCTCCCTGGTTTTATATTAACGTGTGTGCGCTGTCACTTCAGTCATGTCCAACTCTTTATGACCACATGGACTGTAGCCTGCCAGGCTCCTCTGTCTATGGAATTCTCCAGGCAAGAATACTGGAGTGGGTTGTCATGCCCTCCTCCAGGGCATCTTCCTGACTCAGGGATCAAACCCGTGTATCTTGGGTCTCTTGAATTGACAGGTGGGTGTTTTACCACTAGGGCTACCTGGGATGCCCTTTATATTAATAAATTACCCTATTTTGTTCCTTTTAATGGCTGAGTAATATCCAATGTATATATGAACCATATCTTCTTTTTTTAAAAGACAAATAGCTTTTTTCACCTTATTTTATTTTAATTAATTTATTTATTTTAATTGGAGGCTAATTACCTTACAATATTGTAGTGGTTTTTGCCATACACTGACATGAATCAGCCATAAGCGTACATGTGTCCCCCATCCTGAACCCCTCTCCCACCTCCCTCCCCATCCCATCCCTCAGGCTTGTCCCAATGTACTGGTTTTGAATGCCCTGTTCCATGCGTGGAACTTGGACTGGTGATCTGCTTCACATATGGTAATATACATGTTTCAATGCTATTCTCTCAAATCATTCTACCCTCGCCCTCTCTCACAGAGTCCAAAAGTCTGTTCTTTATAGCTATGTCTCTTTTGCTGTTTTGCATTTAGGGTTATCATTACCATCTTTCTAAATTCCATACATATGCAGTAATATACTGTAATGGTGTTTTTCTTTCTGACTTACCTCACTCTGTATAATAGGTTTCAGTTTCATCCACCTCATTAGAACTGATTCAAATGTATTCTTTTTAATGGCTGAGTAATATTCCATTGTGTATATGTACCACAGCTTTCTTATCCATTTGTCTGCCAATGGACATCTAGGTTGCTTCCATGTCCTGGCTATTTTAAACAGTGCTTCAGTGAACACTGGGGTACACGTGTCTCTTTCAATTCTGGTTTCCTCAGTGTGTATGCCCAGCAGTGGGATTGCTGGGTCATATGGCAGTTCTATTTCCAGTTTTTTTAAGAATCTCCACACTGTTCTCCATAGTTGCTGTCCTAGTTTGCATTCCCACCAACAGTGTAAGAGGGTGCCCTTTTCTCCTCATCCTCTCCAGCATTTATTGTTGTGGTTTTGATTTGCATTTCTCTGATAATGAATGATGTTGAGCATCTTTTCATGTGTTTGTTAGCCATCTGTATGTCTTCTTTGGAGAAATATCTGTTAGTTCTTTGGCTCATTTTTTTTATTGTGTTGTTTATTTTTCTCCTATTGAGCTGCATGAGCTGCTTGTATATTTTTGAGATTCTTTGTCAGTTGCTTCGTTTGCTATTATTTTTTCACATTCTGAAGGCTGACTTTTCATCTTGCTTATAGTTTCCTTCATTGTACAAAAGCTTTTAACTTTAATTAGGTCCCATTTGTTTATTTTTGCTTTTATTTCCATTATTCTGGGAGGTGGGTCATAGAGGATCCTGCTGTGATTTATGTCACAGTGTTTTGCCTATGTTTTTCCTCTAGGAGTTTTATAGTTTTCAGTCCTACAATTAGATCTTTAATCCATTTTGAGTTTATTTTTGTGTATGGAACCACATCTTCTTTATCCATTCATTTGTCTTTGGACATTTCAGTTGTTTCCATGTCCTGGTTATTGGAAATAGTACTGCAATGAACATTGGGATGCATGTGTCCTTTTGAATTATGGTTTTCTTTGGGTATATGCCCAGGAGTGGAACTTTTGGGTCATATGGTAGTCCTATTTTTAGTTTTTTAAGGAACCTCCATACTGTTCTTAACAGTAACTATACCAATTTACATTCCCACCAATAATGTAAGAAGGTTCCATTTTCTCCACACCTTTTCCATCATTTATTGTTTGAGATTTCTTTATGATGGCCATTCTGACTGGTATAAGGTGATACTGCATATACATTATGACTTATGTACATTACCAAAGCAAGAAAGCTGTATTATTAGATTTCCAGATATTGAATATGTGACAAAGAATATAGAGGAAAACAACAGAATGGGAAATACTAGAGGTCTCTTCAAGAAAATTAGAGATACCAAGGGAATATTTCATGCAAAGATGGGCTCAATAAAGGACAGAAATGGTAGGGACCTAACAGAAGCAGAAGATATTAAGAAGAGGTGGCAAGAATACACAGAAGAACTGTACAGAAAAGATCTTCATGACCAGATAATCACGATGGTGTGATCCCTTACCTACAGCCAGACATCCTGGAATGTGAAGTCAAGTGGGCCTTAGGAAGCATCACCAGAACAAAGTTAGTGGAGGTGATGGAATTCCAGTTGAGCCCTTTCAAATCCTGAAAGATGATGCTGTAAAAATGCTGCACTCAATATGCCAGCAAATTTGGAAAACTCAGCAATGGCCACAGGACTGGAAAAGGTCGGTTTTCATTCCAATCCCAAAGAAAGGCAATGCCAAAGAATGCTCAAACTACCACATAATTACACTCATCTCACACGCTAGTAAAGTAATGCTCAAAATTCTCCAAGCCAGGCTTCAGCAATATGTAAACTGTGAACTCCAGATGTTCAAGCTGGTTTTAGAAAAGGCAGAGGAACCAGAGATCAAATTGCCAACATCTGCTGGATCATTGAAAAACCAGAGAGTTCCAGAAAAACATCTATTTCTATTTTATTGACTATGCCAAACCTTTTGACTGTGTGGATCACAATAAACTGTGGAAAATTCTTCAAGAGATGGGAATATCAGACCATCTGATCTGTCTCTTGAGAAACCTGTATGCAGGTCATGAAGCAACAGTTAGAACTGAACATCGAACAACAAACTGGTTCCAAATAGGCAAAGGAGTACGTCAAGGCAGTGTATTGTCACCCTGCTTATTTAACTTACATGCAGAGTACATTATGAGAAACACTGGGCTGGAGGAAGCACAAGCTGGAATCAAGATTGCTGGGAGAAATATCAATAACCTTAGATATGCAGATGACACCACCCTTATGGCAGAAAGTGAAGAAGAACCAAAAAGCCTCTTGATGAAAGTGAAAAAGGAGAGTGAAAAAGTTGGCTTAAAGCTCAACATTCAGAAAACTAAGATCATGGCATCTGGTCCCATCACGTCATGGGAAATAGACGGGGAAACAGTGGAAACAGTGTCAGACTATTTTTTGGGCTCCAAAATCACTGTAGATGGTGATTGCAGCCATGAAATTAAAAGACACTTACTCCTTAGAAGGAAAGTTATGACCAACCTAGACAGCATATTTAATAGCAGAGACATTATTGTGCCAACAAAGGTCCCGCTAGTGAAGGTTGTGGTTTTTCCAGTGGTCATGTATGGATGTGAGTGTTGGACAGTGAAAAAAGCTGAGCACCAAAGAATTGATGCTTTTGAACTGTGGTGTTGGAGAAGACTCTTGAGAGTCACTTGCACTGCAAGATCCAGCCAGTCCATCCTAAAGGAAATCAATCCTGGGTGTTCATTGAAATGACTGATGTTGAAGCTGAAACTCCAATACTTTGGTCACCTGATGTGAAGAGTTGACTCATTGGAAAAAACCCTGATGCTGGGAAGGGTTGGGGGCAGAAGGAGAAGGGTATGACAGAGGATGAGATGGCTGGATGGCATCACCAATTCGATGGACATGGGTTTGGGTGGACTCTGGGAGTTGGTGATGGACCGGGAGGCCTGTGTGCTTCGATTCATGGGGTCACAAAGAGTCGGACATGACTGAGTGACTAAACTGAACTAAACAGAGCTGAAAGTTTCCTTAATACTGAAGTGAACCTGAATTGCAGGCAGATCCTTTACCAGCTGAGCTACCAAACTTTAGTCAAAGGATAAATTTAATCATAGAGGTGAGAAAATGCAGAAAGCAAATCAGTCAAGCAAGACAAGAATAATACTTTAGCCATTCAATGAAGTCAAGGATCTTTAATTCTTCCTCAGGAATTATTGGAAAAGGCAATGGCACCCCACTCCAATACTCTTGCCTGGAAAATGCCATGGAAGGAGGAGCCAGGTAGGCTGCAATCCATGGGGTAGCAAAGAGTCAGACACGACTGAGCGACTTCACTGTCACTTTTCACTTTCATGCATTGGAGAAGGAAATGGCAACCCACTCCAGTGTTCTTGCTTGGAGAATCCCAGGGACGGCATAGCCTGGTGGACTGCCATCTATGGGGTCGCACAGAGTCAGACACGATTGAAGCGACTTAGCAGCAGCAGCAGCAAGAATTATAGACAGCTTTCTGAGTCATGTCTTTTGGGCTAGTGTGCAGATGCTGAAACCCCCTCCAGGAGGGAGAAAACTGTATGCTGCCCATAAGCACATGCTTCCCAGGTGGCCCAGTGGTAACAGAATCTGCCTTCCAATGCAGGAGATGCAAGACACTCGGGTTCGATCCCTGTGTTGGGAAGATCCCCTGGAGTAAGAGATGGCAATCCACTCCAATATTCTTGCCTGGAAAATTTCACGGACAGAGGAACCTGTTGAGCTATAGTCCACAGGGTCCCAAAGAGTCAGACACGACTGAGCACCACCACCACCACCACCATCACCACCACACCACCCTAGATTGATTGGAACCAGAAGCCTGATGATGCTGATTTCCAGTGATCTCACAGCCAACCAATCAGAAGGATGTCCATGAGCTGATCATGACCTGCTGCTTGAACCAATACCATAAAACCCCTAGTGGGGCACACAGTTTTAAGGGCATTCGCCCTCTGTGGCCCCCTTTGACTTAGCAATAAAGCTATTTCTTCTTCACCCAAAACTCTGTCTCAGAGATTCAACTCTGTGTCAGTGTACAGAGGCTCAATTTCAGCATCAACATCTACAATTTGTGACTGCAATACAAGACATAAATGAAATGATCTTCATGGCCTGTTTCAGAAATATCTAAATCATATCTTCTCTGTAGAAATTAAATACCTATCATGTTATGAATTGCTGTGTGTACGTAAATTCTGCTCAGGTCTAACATCTGTCTAGTTCTCTCCATTACCCACCCCACCCCCCACCAACTCCTATTGGTACCAAAAGAGTATGTGCAGTCCGGCTGCTGACTACTCAAAAGTCAATAAACACACCAGGTTAGTGGAAAGGAAAGTTTACTTTATTTCAGATGCTGGTAACTGGGGTGGGGAAGGGTGGTGGACCTCTGTCCAAAGACCTACTCCCCCACCTGACCACTGGCAACCAGTAGGGCAAGAGCTTTCATAGACAGAAGGGGGCTACATGCAGAAATAGCACAATCAGCTCTGACTGTCATCTCCCAAGTTCCAGGGCCCATTTGTTCCCATTTCTTTGCAGCCAGTTCTCAGAACTGTGGCAGCTCATGTCCTGGGTACAGTCAGTTAACTTCTCCATCTGGTGTTTCAGTATCTCTAAGACAACTCACAGGATATGGTTCAGAATATTATCTACAGCCCTTGAGAAAGAACTAAAGGTCCTTGGTTGGGGGGAACAAGGACCATACTGTCCTGCTCCATCTCACTATGACAAGATTATATCTAATTAAGTGTCAATAATAATGACTTTATATTGAGCTCCTCTAATTCCCTACACTGTGGCCACAGGTTTCCTGTGACAAACCTTGTTTTCTCACTTCCATGCTCTGACTCCTCATTTGAAAAAGAAATAAATTTAAACTGTTGGGATTTCCCTGGTGGTCCAGTGGCTAAGATTCCACTGCACACCCAGTGCAAGGGGCCTGGGTCTGTTCCCCAATGGAGGAACTGGATCTCACATGCCCCAACTAAAGATCCATGCCACAACTAAGACCCTGCATGGCCAAATAAATATGTTTTTTAAAAGTTAAACTCTTTTAATACTATTTATAAAGCCCTATTTCCCTAAGTCTTTGTTTAGCAATCCAGTCTCATTTTTTACCATGATCTCAAAACTCAGCCACACTTCATGCTCCACCCAACTGTCAGGTTGATTTGGGGCGGGGTGGGGGGGAATGAAGTATAGTTGATTTACAATACTATATGCTTCAGGTGTACAACATGGAGATTCAATATTTTTATAGACTACAGATTTTACTCCATTTAAAGTTATTATAAAAATTTGCTATGCCACTATGCTCTACGTACAGGGCTTTCTTGATGGCTCTTTGGGCAAAGAATTCACTTGCAAAGTAGGAGACAAAGGAGATGTGGATTCGATCCCTGGGTTGGGAAGATGCCCTGGAGGAGGGCATGGCAACTCACTCCAGTATTCTTGTCTGGAGAATTCTATGGACAGAGGAGCCTGGCGGGCTACAGTCCACAGGGTCATGAAGAGTCAGACATGGCTGAAGCAACTTGGCACACACACCCGCAATGTATCTTATTTATTTTACCCATAGTAGTTTGTACCTCTTAATCCCTCCCTATCCACACTCATAGCTACTATTTGTTCTCTGTATCTGTTCATCTGTTTCTGTTCTACTTATTCGTTTGTTTTTATGTTTTAGATTCCACATTTATGTGAAGTGTACTTACATTTTCTTTCTCTGACATTTCACTGTGATCAATAGAGTTAGAGGGTGGGCTGGCCAAGTATGGGCACAGTTGAGGGTGCTGGGTGAAGCATATGACACGGAGAAATAGAACAATGACCAGGAGCAAGTATCGCCGTAACAAACTTTAGCAACTTTGTGACTGTGCTGAGCAGTAAGTCTCCTGAGGCCAAAATGAGCCCAGATGTCAAAGCTGCACCTCCTAAAGGGGGTTTTGTTAGGATGAAAAGTTCAAGTCCATTCATTAACGTTGCTGTCACCTCTCCGCCCTTTCACTCTCCACCTGAAATTACAGTCCTTGAGAAGTTAATAGCTTCTGGTTCGGCACCTGCTTCCAATTAGTCCAGGAGCAACAGGTGAAATTATGTTTGGAATCTTGCAAACCTCCAGAGGCTGGTTGATGTACTCATTAAGCCTAAGACTTCCAGAAAGTTCTGAGTTGTGAAACTCAACTCTTTCCTTTGGATTGTCACCAAAACCAAGTCTCCTGGAAATTCAGATTACTGCCTGGCCCAAGAGGCTGAATAAGTTAGGAAAGTTTTTCAAAAGTTACTCAGGCAAGTTAATGCAAACAAGATCACCTTGCAGGCTCACTGATGTAAGAAACTGAGCTCAGTTAAGAGCAGTAAAAATTAAAATCAAACTACAGACTTCCCAGAATGTTTTATTCTTACAAGCCTTCATAATAGATTTTTTCTTTCTTTTTTTAAAAAAACTTTATCGATGTGTAATAAATACAATGTTGTGTTAATTCCTGCTATTTAGCAGAGTAATTCAGATATATATATATATTCAGACATATATATATGATTCATATATATATGCATGTGTGTTTTAATACGCTTTTAAAAAGATAACTGTAGACTTACAAAAAACTGTGTAAATGAAAGAGTTCTCATATGCCCTTTACCCAGCTTCTCCTAATGTTAATATCTTATATAATCACAAAATATTCATCAAAAATAAGAAATTATGGTACATAACATGGTACTTAATAGTATTAGTACAATACTATTTATTGAATATAGAACTTATTAGAATTTCACCAGATTTTCCATCATTTCTCTACTTCAGGATCCAATGAGAGACTGCATATTATATGTAGTTTTGTCCCATCTCTTTAGCTTCTTCCAGTTATAACAGTTCCCCTGCTCTTCCTCGTCTTTATGACTTCACACTTTTGAAGAGTGCTTGTTAATTATTTTGCAGGTTGTGCCTCAGTGTGGGTTTCTCGGATGGTTTCTCATTAAGATGGGCTGATACTCCATTGGGAAGGAGGCAAAGCCGATGTGCCTGTTGGTTGCCTCCTCAGATACATTCTCCTTTCCTTCTTGACACTCAGCCGCCTAAGCAGAGGCCTCATTTTCTGATTCCCTTAATGCTTGTGCTCAGTCATGTCGTACTCTTTGGCGACCCCGTGGACTGTAGCCCTCCAGGCTCCTCCATTCATGAAATTTCCCAGTCAAAAATGTTAATACTGGAGCAGATTGCCATTTTCTACTCCAGGGGATCTTCCTGACCCGGGGATCAAACCCACAACTCTCACGTCTCCTGCACTGGCAGGGAGATTCTTTACCACTAGCACCACCTTAATGCTAAGCAGAGCCATAAGACCGAGTACTTGACACTGTGTTTGTTAGTCACTCAGTCATGTCTTCCTCTGCAACACCATGGACTGTGGCCCATGGCCCCGCCCATGGAATTCTCCAGGCAAGAATACTGGAGTGGGTTTCCATTTCCTCCTCTGGGGATCTTCAGGGATCAAACCTGGATCTTCTGCATTGCAGGCAGTTTCTTTACCATCAGAGTCACCAGGGAAGCCTGAGTGAAAATGCAAATAAGTTTTGATTTTGTTTTCTTAATGGGAAATTATGTGTCCTGCACTTCGTTATTTTCCCTTCCTATACATTGGACCATGAACACAGCAATGACCTACTTTTGCACTTTGAGCCAGCTTTGATCAACAGCAATGCACTAGGGCACCTTTTCTCACATGGTTCCCAGAGAATTTCCTCCACAAAATTATTTGAATGACCATTTTCTCAGTTCTTCCATGGAGTACATAGCTACGACAACTTTAGGTGCAAAGGAGATAATTAATCACCCAAAATGAATGCAATGAGCATTAATTCTCTCCCAGAACAAACTGAGAGGAGATGGTGGAATCCCAAGGTGGAGAGAACCTAAGTCTTCAAATTACCTAGAGAGTCCAGACATGCCAGATTGATATCTTAAAGAGAAATAATATAAAATAACTAATGAGAACATACTGTATAGCACAGGGTACTCTACCTAATGCTCTGTGGTGACTTGAATGGGAAGGAAGTCTAAAAGGGAGGAGTTCAGCATAGTTAATTCACTTTGCTGTACAGTAGAAACTAAGAAAATATTGTTAGTTTAGCAACTATACTTCAAAAAAATCAATTTTTAAAGAAAAGAGAAAAAGACTTCTATCTTAATTAGTTCCTGTATCTGTGTTTATCCTTGTAGCATTTATTCTCACTACTAAACACCCCTTCTTAGTTCTTTCAGGGAGAGAGTATTTCATTGCACTGTAGTATATTGGGTTAGGGCAGATTGACCCAATATTAGCTCATACATGGACGTTTTGGATATTTAGATATTTTTACCCTTAATCAAAAACTGATAAATTTTATTTATTTGTTTATTGAGACATCAATGGTTTAATAGGGAGAGGGATCTTACACATCTGAGGCAAGGTTCTGGAATGTAAGACATGTAACAAGCACAACACAAGCGATGGAAACAACTGAGCAAAATACAAGCAGTAACCACATCTGAGAAAATACCACACTTGCCTGTGGTTTTTTCCTAGCCTGCAATACAGGTCAGAAAACTCAGCTTCTCAAAAATACAAGAAACTTGTCTAAAATCATATAAATAGGAAATTTCCTGGTGGTGTTGTAGCCACGCGCTCTGGGAAGCAAACTCACTCAGAAGGACAATGCAGGTAGTGGAGTGCAGTTTATTACACCGGCGGGCCCAAGGCAGTCTCTTCTTAGCCAAGGACTCCGACCAGGATTTGTGAGGATCTTTTACACCCATGTGTACATGTCTGAACCCACCACCCCAAATTACCCCAGACTTACATAAACAAAGGAAAAATAAATACAATCACAATAATGCCATCATTCAAGTATGATGTGTTTGAACAGCCAATAATCAATAAACCCGAGGTTACATTCCAAATAGTTAATAATCGATAAGCCCGAGGTTACTATCAGAAAAATTTATGACCTGTCCGGAGCCAGGGGTCATTAGTGCATGTTTTCTCTTAGGTGATGAGTAACCTGGATATGATCTTCAAGATTCCCCTGTCCAGAGGGGGTCTTATCCTTCCATTGTAATTTCTACAGGCACTAAGCACTGAGTTCAGAGTCCATTAGAGAGGTGCCCAAGCATGATCAGCATGAACAGGCCTGAGACGGAGGTCAGGCCCTATGAATTCCTTCTTCAGTGGTCCAGTGGCTAAGACTGCACTCTTTCACTGCCTAGAATGTGACTTCAAACCTTGGTGTGGGAACTAAGATCCCACAGGATAAAAAAAAAAATTTTTTTTATAAATCATATATGCAACGGCCACCTAATTTTACCTTGGATGTCTAAGACACAGCTACTCTATTTTCACTTTCAAATCCATTCACTTCCTCAATGGACAATACAGATGTACAATGCAGGTCTGAAAGACCACAAAACAGACATTTCCTGATATGAAAATTTATGTCTTAGTCTTCCTCTTCTAAGAAGGCTAGGATAGGTAAACTTAGACCCACCCAGCAATTAATGCTCCAATATTTTATCCTATTTGAAATGACACAGATAGTCAGTGAATTCTGTTTAACTAACTTTACTTTCAAGTTACCAAAATCTGGAGACGATTTTTGAGACAGTCTCCAAAACAGTTATTTCTGTAGCATTTGCCTCAAAGTTCTTTTTCCTTCTTGGCTCTTAGAGATCACATGAGTTCCAGAGAGCTCAGGCAGATCATTTACATCTCAAAGGCACGAGAGAGACACCAATTCCTTCTAGGAATTTAGCTTAACTAATGACAGACGTCTCACTGAGATACAACAGCAGAGCCATTAGAAGCCATTGTTCTCCAGACCTCTGAGCAGCTCCCATTAATCAAGGACAGCCACACAACACACACAATAATGGATGTAAGTCCTCCCCGCCCCCCCCCCCCCCCCCCCAGCAACTTCCACTCTGGGATTTCCCCACAACTTTTTTTTTTTTTTTTTGGCTGTCCAAGAATCCCCACAACTTTTAAGATCACTCCTGGAACATTTGGGTCCCACATGTTAATGGACAGTCACTCTGGGATTACGTTAATGCAAGTTCATGTGCCCAGCACACAGTGAGGCCAGATAAGCTGAAATGTGAGAGTTTGGAGCAGAGATAGGTTTATTGCAGGGCTGTGCAAGGAAACCAGGTGGCCTCATGCCCTAAAAGGTCTCAAGCTTCTCAATGATTTTTGGCAAAGCATTTTTAAAAGGGTGGGTATGAGGGAGTGGGGTTGCAGGGTCTGTGATGAGCTTGTGCACAGTTCTCTGATGGGCTGATGGTGAGAGAGCAGGTGGTGTCACAGGGGTGAACCTGACCAGTCCTTAGGCTCCAGGAGGCCTGGGGCTCTGTGCTTATGACCATCAGGTAGTTAACATCTTCCCTTTGTCGGGTGAGGTGGGGTGGTGATTCCACATTGACAATACAGCTCAAGAAATTTGCATCAAATACTACAATCCAGGTGCTTCAGAGAGTGAAAGCTGATGATGTGCGGGAAGGCCTGTCCTGGGATGACAATTACATTCAAAACTTTTGGGCACCACATACTAGATGACGGCTCCCACAGCATTCCATCCCTGTCCTATATTTCCTTACATCTCTGCACTCACAGAGTTTTCTGGGTCTCCTGGCTGCTCTGCCAGTTGTTGACCTGTACTGCAGAGGCTACAAGGCCCACGATTGCCCAGCATTAAGACCAATGAAAGAGCCTAGAGTCAACAACAGAGACATTAGCGGTTTAGTGGATGGGAGTGGAGCTTACATGTCTGAAACAAGGTCCTGGAGCAACACCCTACAGCCTGTGGCAGACATGGCAGGCAGGACATAGTGGCAGTCTTCGCTCAAAATCTGATACATTTTAAGTAAAATGGGTATTGACTCTGAATCTAACCTGTCCCCTAATGTCACAGCAGGCAGGCTGAAAACAAAAGGCAGATAGGCTGAAAACCACAATCACAGAAATCTAACCAATCTAATCACATGGACCACAGCCTCATCTAACTCAGTGAAACTATGAGCCATGCCACGTAGGGCCACCCAAGACAGGTGGGTCATGGTGGAGAGTTCTGACAAAACGTGGTCCACTGGAGAAGGGAATGGCAATCCACTTCACTATTCTTGCCTTGAGAACCCCATGAACAGTATGAAAAAGCAAAAAGATAGGACACTGAAAGATAAACTCCCTAGGTTAGTAGGTGCCCAATATGCTACTGAAGACCAGTGGAGAAATAACTTCAGAAAGAATGAAGAGACGGAGACAAAGCAAAAACACCTAGTTGTGGATGTGACTGGTGATAGAAGCAAGGTCCAAAGCTGTAAAAAGCAATATTGCAGAGGAACCTGGAATGTCAGGTCCATGAATCAAGGCAAATTGGAAGTGGTCAAACAGGAGATGGCAAGACTGAACATCGACATTCTAGGAATCAGCGAACTAAAATGGACTGGAATGGGTGAATTTAACTCAGATGACCATTATATCTACTACTGTGGGCAAGAATCCCTTAGAAGAAATGGAGTAGCCATCACAGTCAACAAAAGAGTTTGAAATGCAGTACCTGGATGCAATCTCAAAAATTACAGAATGATCTCTGCTAATTTCCAAGGCAAACCATTCAATATCACAGTAATTCAAGTCTATGCCCCAACCAGTAATGCTGACTTCCCCCTGACTTCAGTAATGCTGAAGAAGCTGAACTTCAAAGGTTCTATGAAGACCTACAATACCTTTTAGAACTAACACCCCAAAAAGATGTCCTTTTCATTATAGGGGACTGGAATGCAGTAGGAAGTCAAGAAACACCTGGAGTAACAGGTAAATTTGGCTTTGGAGTAAGGAACGAAGCAGGGCAAATGCTAATAGAGTTTTGCCAAGAGAATGCATGGGTCATAGCAAACACTCTCTTCCGACAATACAAAAGCAAGTCCTACACATGGACATCACCAGATGGTCAACACCAAAATCAGATTGATTATATTCTTTGCAGCCAAAATGGAGAAGCTCTATACAGTCAGCAAAAATAAGACCAGGAGATGACTATGGCTCAGTTCATGAACTCCTTATTGCCAAATTCAGACTTAAATTGAAGAAAGTAGGGAAAACCACTATATCATTCAGGTATAATCTAGATAAAATCCCTTATGATTATACAGTGGAAGTGAGAAATAGCTTTAAGGGACTAGATCTGATAGACAGAGTGCCTAATGAACTATGGAACTTTTGCATTCCAGTCCCCTATAATGAAAAGGACATATATTTTGGGTGTTAGGTCTAAAAGGTCTTGTAGGTCTTCCTAGAACCTTTCAATTTCAGCTTCTTCAGCATTACTGGTCAGGGCATAGACTTGATATTGTGATATTGAATGGTTTGCCTTGGAAGTAAACAGAGATCATTCTGTCATTTTTGAGATTGCATCCAGGTACTGCATTTCAAACTCTTTTGTTGACTGTGATGGCTACTCCATTTCTTCTCAAGTATTCTTGCCCACAGTAGTAGACAAAATGGTCATCTGAGTTAAACTCACCCATTCCAGTCCATTTTAGTTCGCTGATTCCTAAAATGTCGATGTTCACTCTTGCCATCTCCTGTTTGACCACTTCCAATTTGCCTTGATTCATGGACCTGACATTCCAGGTTCCTATGCACTATTGCTCTTTACAGCATCAGACCTTGCTTCCATCGCCAGTCACATCCACAACTGGGTGTTATTTTTGCTTTGGCTTCTTTTCTTCATTCTTTCTGGAGTTATTTCTCCACTGATCTCCAGTAGCATATTGGGCACCTACCAACCTAGGGAGTTCATCTTTCAGTGACCTATCTTTTTGCCTTTTCATACTGTTCATGGGATTCTCAAGGCAAGAATACTTGGTTTATAGACAGCTACTAAGTATCAGATCAGACCCAGTGCAGAAGAGACAATACCACATGCAAGAGGAACAGACTTATCAGTGCCGGGGTCCAGCCTCGGCGGGGTCCGGGGGTCTTGAGGGATGGGTGGCGTCAGCGGAAGAAGAACTGAGCTGAGTCGATGTGTGGTGATGGAGCAGTCTCTTTTATTGCTGTTAGTTTTGTGGGGTGATGGAGAAGTCTCTCCAAAAGGAGATGGAGAAGTCTCTCACTTTATTTTTGTTAGTTTACAGTTTTATAGCCAAAACACATCCCCATTACATCACAAATATTATATACAATCTTTTGTTTTTTGCCTACCATCAACAACTTTAACATTAAGCTCATTTTCCTTGCAAAAGGTCAGATTTCTGCATAATTAGACTTAACAATAGTATGTTTACCATTTGAATGTCTCCAGCATACTTCGGATAAGTACATCAATCTAAGTAGAAAGGTTACATTTCTCTTACTAGGTGCAACTATGTAGAAGCTAGAAAGAAGGGCTTAAGCTTGAAACTTTTATTCTATTAACCTATTTTTGTTCTTACAAAGAAAGAGAAAAGAGGACAAAGAGACAGTTTAGCAGCACTGCTTTAACAATGAAGTCCTATTAACCTTACAACTACTAAAATGAATTCCTATGTCTACATTATTCTAAAGCAATCAATATCTCCAACTATGCTGGCCACAGTTATGAGCATTCCTAAGTCTCAATCGAGCCTGATTTCTTCAAGGAAGCGAGCCTCCTCTGTGGAGTGGTCAGGGGAGTGGGAGGTGGAAAGGTGACCCAAATACGAGCCTTTCTGGTGGTGGCCTTGCCATGACCTCCAGAGAACTCTAGGTAAACTCCCCAGTAAGGAGTAGTAATCCATTTAAATGTCCCTTTCATTCTTCCATAGCCCCCGGGGAAGGTGATCCACCTTCCCAGATCCTCTGGTCCATAAGGTCTGGGGGGATTATCTCAGGACTAATTCTTTCCAACTGTGACTGACCTACTGAGATGAGCCAATGTTCTGAGCATGGACAGAACTTCCAAGAAAAATACCAGGGTGGGGGCTTGCCCAGGATGCCCCGATAAAGAAAGTCAGCTTTGCAATTTCTTTCTTAGGCTCGTGACCTTGTCATCCGAGCAAGGGGGCATCCTGACGGCTCCCGGCATATCAGAAAGAATATGAGTTAATATGCGCCAAAAGAAGTTTTACTGGAGAAACTTTAATTTCCTTCCAACTGACATTCCTACAGTTTCTTGCATTAGCCACTTGAGGTACTACACTAAATTGGACCCATAACTCTGCATCTGTAACAGTGAAGAACATCTCAGCTTAGTCAGTGGACAGAAACCTGGAAGGAGCAGGAAGAATCAATTGCTCCAATTTAAAGGTTTAATTTAATTGAATTGAATTGAAAGGCTTTATTTAACTGATGATGATTTAAAGTGATATATAGAACTAGGCCATGGAGTATTCCTCCAAAGGTTAGAGGCTGCGCATTGAGGCATTAGAAAGGCATAAGACAGAAATAAAGACTTTGAGCAGGGCTAGGAAAACACATGCCAACAATCAGAAAGGGAACTGTGCTGATGACTGCTAAAACAAACTTTAGCAACTTCATAATTATGCCTCAGAAGAGGCCTCCTCTGAGAATATACTTGAGCTGATAACAGATGCAAAAGAGTTGGCCCTTTCCACAGGGCCTGTGACTTTCATTGTTTTCATGGAAAACTTTTAATCACTCAGTTAATTTTACTCATTTTTTTTTTTTCCTTTACTTTCTGACAAAACTTGCAGTCATTGAGAAGTTTCTGCCCTGTGAGTCTGCATATGTCTGGAAGATTTCTCACCTCTAGAGGGAGGCAATTGAGAGGCCCAGGGAGAGATGTGAATGGGAATTCCCACTCTTCCTTCAAGTTTCAACATGCCTGAAGTTTCACATTGCTGCCTCGAGGTGGATGCTGAATAAAGGCAGAATGTCAGAGAATACAAGTTCAAGGCTAAAAACTTTAAAACACTAAGCCAAAGCCATAAACTCATACAATAAATCCAGTTAAACAATGGTCAATCCAATAAAGCCAAAAAAAAAAAAAAAAGTAGGCAAGCACTTTTTAGACTAAATGGTTTAGCTTTATTGATTGACAAATTTACTTCAACGAAAAAAAAATATTCTAGGTACTACTTCCGCTGAACCATTCTGAAAGCAGAAATGATTATAAAATAATTCTCTTTCTTTTTGAATAAGAACAAAAACTATTACTAGATATAACCCACTTTCTCACAACCCCTCAAAATATAAATTTGAGGAAAACCCTATTGGTTGAGATTGTTAATCTGTTAAGCCCAAAACTAGTAAAAACTCTGTAGGCAAAAGCAGGCCCAAAAAGAAACCTTCTAGGCATTATTACTGGGCATGAAATAAATTTCACAGCATAACAATATACAATTGATATTGTACTGCTATTGTTATACTACGTAAGTGTTTATCTCAATGAGGAAACAGGAACTCCTGGTTGACATTATACATGCTCAATGGCCAAATGGCTAAAATATAACTATTAGAAAAGCTACCTTTTATGAAAGAAGCAAGTATCTTTGGAAAAATATCCATTTCTGTTAAGAGAGGAGCTGTTAGGACATAGCAAAATAACTGGCATCTTGAAAAATAAATGAGGAAAACTAAGAGGAAAAAAGTTCACCCACTTCACAACTTGCCCTGAGTCTGTGAAACGACTTATGCAAAAAGAAACAATAGATCATTCTATTATGGAGATTTCAGAATATCACTCCCACATCCAGTGACATTAAGCCACATTCTTAAATTTTAGAATGTGAAAAAAAATTCTAGAAAAAACCAATTCTGCTATGAAGGAAACTTTGCTTCGGAAGGTAATAGCTTTCTTTATTACAATTAAAGAAAAATAGAAAAACAGAGAATTGTCTTGAAGCCAATTCTTTAGGTTCAAACTTGACTTCTAAGTATGTCAAATTAAGTAATGAAATTACCAAGGAATTCACACCCTTAGCTTCTTGGTAAAATTCTGTCGTGTGATCCAGTCAAGCATTCTTATTGTTGTTCAGTTGCTCAGTTGTGTCCAACTCTGAGACCCCATGCACTACAGCATGCCAAGCCTCTCATAAAAAATAAAATATATATTAAATATATATAGTTAATATATTTAAATACACATTTTAATTTTTTAATATATATTTAATTTTTGTTGGGGTATAATTTACAATGCTCTGTTGGTTTCAGATGTCCATTAAAGTGAATCTGCCATGCATGTACATATATCCACTCTTTTTAAGCTTCTTTTCCCATATAAGCCATTACAGAGTATTGAATAGAGATCTCTGTACTAAACAGGGGGTCTTGTTATCTAATTTATAATAAAATATATTAAATAAGATGTTTTTAATAGAAAACACATAAGCCAGATTTTTATACCAATTCGTTGGCAAAATGTGACCAGAGCCTCACTGAAACCTAACCCTGTGTGTTATCACTAGGAAAGCAGTTCAGTGGTCTCTAGTTCCATGTTCCCGGTGATATCATATGATATAAGGACCCTGAATAATGAGAATGAGCTGTGTACACACATACAGATGTTCTATCACCAAATATAGAGTGAGATGAAAGTTTAATGTGAATTTCTGCACTATAATTTAACATTGCTAGACAAATACGTCGAGTTTCCCAGGTGGTGCTGAATGCAGGAGACAGAAGAGACAAGGGTTCAGTCCCTGGGTCAGCAAGATCCCTTGGAGGAGAGCATGCCAACCCACTCCAGTATTCTTGTCTGGAGAATCCCAGGGACAGAGGAACATAGTGGGTTACGGTCCATGGGGTCACACAGAGTTGGACATGACTGAAGTGACTTAGCACGCATGCAGACAAATATGTCACAGCATTTCATAATAAGCACCCTGAACTCCTAAAGTCATTGAGAAATGATTTGACAACCAGCTAGAGCCACACGAGGGCACCATTACTCCAGGAAAGAAATGATACAGAAACGAAATTTATTTACCTTATTTGTTGTTTATTCTCTCCTCGTCATTTACTTTATTTTTTTCAATTACATAGCATTCATAGTTCTTAACACATCAGTTGGTACAAGGCAGTCTTTCAATAATTTCACTGGATTCAAAATTATATGAAATTTAGCTAGGGAACTTTCTGGCAGTCCCCCTGGAGGAGGAAATGTCAACCTACTCCAGTATTCTTGCTGCGAAAATCCCATGGACAGAAGAGCCTGGAGGGCTACTGTCCATGGGTTTGCAACAAGTCAGGCACAGCTGAAGGAACTGAACATATTCCTGGTGGTCCAGTGGTTAGGACTCTGCAGTTTCACTGTTGAGGGTCAGAGTTTGATCCCTTGTGTGAGAACTAAGATCCCACAAGCTGTGTGACATGGTCAGAAAAAAAAAGAAGAAATTTAGGTAAAAGTGTGGATTCAGTGTAGTCACAGATAAATGAGTGAGTGAAAGTCACTCAGTCGTGTCCACCTCTTTGTGACCCCATGGACTGCAGCCTGCCAGGGTCCTCTGCCCACTGAATTCTCAAGGCCAGAATACAACAGTGGGTAGCCATTTCCTTCTCCAGGGGATCTGATGAGAATCAGTGAAATGATGATAATGACACAGACACACACAGAAATGCTTTTTAGTTAAATGTCTGGGTATCCCACGATACAGTCAAATTGACACATCAAATTAACATCACATTCTGTCTATCCTCAGATTTAAACAATACTAGTATTTAGATTCCCCATGCTTATGACAGTAATAACATCCTGGCAAGTCTCTCTTTGCTTCTCTTTGCCTCCCTTCAGATTATTCTGAGAGTGACTATTTTTGAAACTTAAGTCAGATTGTGTCAGTCTTTTGCTCAAAACCCCGTAATCGTTCTCCATTTCAGTCTGACAAAAAACCAGTCTTTACAATGACCTTCAGTCTCCATGTTCCAAACATCTCATTTCTCCCTCCTCCCTTCTTCCCTTCCCCCACTATTCTCCTCCTCTGTGACCTTCTTTGGTTATCATCCACATTCTGCTTGCAAGTGAAAGTGTTATTCACTCAGTTGTGTCCAACTCTTTGCAACCCCATGGACTGTAGCCCGCCAGGGATTCTCTAGGCAAGAATAATGGAGTGGGTTGCCATTTCCTCCTCCAGCGGATCTTCTCAACCCAGAGACTGAACTCATGTCTCCTGAATCGCCAGTGTTGGCAGACAGATTCTTTACCTCTGAGCCACCATTTTTTCTTCAATTAAGAAAAGAAAAAAAATTTACCGGTGCAGCAATTTCTGAGTATTGGTTATTTCCAGTGCCTCTGTTATTGGGGGCAGGCTGCCATACCACTGCATCCACAGTTGCCACCACGGCCAACGCCAAGTTAAGCTCCAGCAACCAAGAAGTTGGAGGCACTTGCCCTTGGGCACCTTCGATTGAGAAGACCCAACAGAGGGGGAAGCCCAGTCTCTTCCAAGTCCACCTGCCTTCTCCCTTTAAAGACTTATATGAAGGATTGGTTTATTACTGAAAAATAAGAAATGGCCTGAGGATCCAGCAGCTAGAATTCCGAGCTCCCAATGCAGAGGGCCTGGATCCCTGGTCAGGAAACTAGATCCCACACACTGCAATGAAGATCAAAGAACCTACATGCTGCAACTAAGACCTGGTGCAGTCAAATAAATAAATAAATATTTTTAAACAAAAAAAAAAAGAAGAACTGTACAAAGGAATTTCTTGGCCAGGAAAATAAATAAAAAACTGAAAAACTACATCTCTTGCATTTTGGGTAGATTCTTTACCACTGGGTCACCAGAGAAGCCCAAAAATATCTGGATATTACTGCATATCCTCAATGGGAAGCAAGCCAAATTACCACCAGTTTATAGCCACTAGGCTATCAGTTATTTGGTTAATTGAAACCTGATGTTATCCAACCTGCATTAAAGATGTTTTAAAAACCAAATTCTTGGTATTATTTTGTTTATTCTTTCAATAAAAAGAATATTGGGGTTCCCCTGGTGGCTCAGTGGTAAAGAATCTGCCTATCAATGCAGGAGACATGGGTTCGATTCCTGATCCAGGAAGATCCCACATACTTTGTAGCAACTAAGCCCATGAGCCACAACTACTGAGCTACCTGGGAGCTGCAACTGCTGAAGCCCAATTACCCTGGAAACTGTGCTCACAACAAGAGAATCCACCACATGAGAAGCCGGTGCATTGCAACTAGAGAATACTCTCGCTCACTGCAACTAGACAAAAGTCCACGCAGCAGTGAAAATTCAGCACAGCCAAAAATAAATAAATGGCAAAGCTTAAAAAAATTACCTATGATGAACACCTACGATGTCGTAAGTGTTCTCTGCCCCTGGAATACAGTGATGAACAAACTTGTTAATTCTCTGTCCTCATAGAGCATTTATTCTAATGCAGATGGTGAAGTTGTTCTTCACCACCTGAAGTTGGTGGGAAAGCTTCCCAAGTTGTTCTGGGAAAGCTTGACACATTCCCTACAATTTGGTGCTAACTTATACAGACAACTTGTACCTTCTGAAGGCAAGAGGCTGATGGAGCTGTCTATACCAGCCAGAGAAAGTGCTTCATGATGTAGTGTGCCTGAAAAGAAAAAGAGGGAAAAGAAGACCCCTGGTTTCCTTGACTTCACATGAAGAAACTCAAGAGTGTAAATAAGAACAAAGGAGCTACCTGGCTGCTCAGACAGCTTCCAAGGGAGGGAATTTCTTACCCTGAACTATGAGTGTAAAATTATAAATGGGGAATTTATTTCTCTGAGGCAGGACTAGGTGGTAGAGACAAAACCTGAAACATGCCTCCAGGAAAATGTGCCCAAACTGCACACTACACCACTAGCAGGCAGAGGAACCAAAATAAGCCTCAGCCAATGCTCCCTCACCAGGAATCATGGGCCAAAAGCATAGCATGACTTCTCTCCTCTCTGTGCCCTGAAACAGAGAGACCAAATGCAGAAGCTGAAAGAAGGGGGATATTTCAAAGAAGGAAGTTATTCAAAGAGCAGAACAGAGCCTTCCCTGGTGGTCCAGTGGCTCAGGTTCTGCCCTCCTAATGCAGGGGGACCTAGTTGGATCCCTGGGCAGGGAACTAGATCCCACATGCTGCAACTGAAGATTCTGAATGCTATGAAGATCAAAGATCTTGAGGGCCACAACTAAGACTTGTTGCAACCAAATATGTGTGTGTGTGTGTGTGTTAGTTGCTCATTTATGTCTGATTCCTTGTGATCCCATGGACTTTAGCCCACCAGGCTTCTCTCTCCATGGAATTCTCCAGGCAAGAATACTGGAATGGGTTGCTATTTCCTTTTCCAGGGGATCTTCTCCATCCAGGGACTCTCACCTTGTGGGCAGATTCTTTACCATCTGAGCCACCAGGGAAGCTATATATATGTAAATACATATATTTTAAAAACAAAGGGCAGAATACATTCTCCTTTCTTGGCTGCAGACTCCTCAGGCCAGGGCCCATGCCTGTGGCTCAGCAGGTTAGAAGATCCATTGCAGAAAGAGGAAAATAAACGTAAGATATATAAAACCAGCTTTAAGATAGGTTAGACAAGTTTCACAACTTGCCTAGTGAAAGTGACCTGAAAACCAAAGGATCTGCCAAGACAGTAAAATATCTGCTACTCAGTAGAAAAGAGAATTTTGACACAGCACCGTAGAGGACAGTGTTTGGAAATAATAAAGTCATATCATAGTACACACCCGCTCTGAGTTGACTGCTCAGTCACTTGGTTGGCAAGGTAATAGTGACTCAAGTTTTTCTACGTAAATGCACAATACCTCTCTCCATTTACAAAAAGATAGTCTGAACAAGCTACTAGCCAACACCTCAAAATTCTGATGGGTTATATAAGTTTTTGTGTTGATTTGTGAGTGCGTGTGTGCTAAGTCGCTTCAGTCGTGTCCAACTCTGTGCGACTCTGTGAACTGTTGCCTGCCAGGCTCCTCTGACCATGGGATTTTCCAGGTGTTGATTTGAGGACCTATTTATTTCTATTGGAAAATATATATTCTAAATAACTTAAAGATTACTTTGTTATTTTTTAAAGCTAATGTTTTAGAGGCATACACAGTTGTAAATGGGTAACTCCTTATATCTGGTCTAACTTATGATGGTCATTTCCACTCTCCTTAAAAACTCTGAACTATTAATGTTAAATAGTAATTATAAAAGTTCTTTATTTTAAAATGATAAAATTAACAAGGAAATTGATAGTAGGTATACTAAAAGTGAAATATCTATAAATAACAATACAATCATTCATAAAAATTTAAATAACATACACACATTTATAAAATTTGAAAAATACATATGCAATAGAAATTAATTATATTATAATTCTAATCTTTGCAGAATACCTCTGTTAGACAAAATGCTCTTTAAAACTAAAATATTTTGACACTTAATTTCCACTTAGATCTTTTGAGATGAATTCTATTTGGGAATTATTCACATTTTACAAAGATAAATTAACAGCAGAATATCAATTTTGTCACCTCAAAATTTCATAAGGGAGAAAAGTTCCAAAATCTCATTCAATGAAATTCATGAAAAATCATATTTGATATAGGAAGACTGTTTCACTGTTATTCAAGAATATGAATAAGAAAGGATTAAAGAAAAGTGAAGTAGCCAAAAATATCTTATTCTCTACCATAAGGAAAAGGAAGTGATTGTCTCAGAAGAAAAAATTGCAGTATGATTGTCACAACAGTCATGTTTCACCTGCTCTATTGAGTAATTAATATATTGCCATGTCCCTGTGTTACATTTTCATAATAAGGCTTTCATATTAAATTACAGTGAAAATAATTGACTTGAGACAAAATTTCATGTTTATTTATTTATTGCTTCAGATATTTGGATCTTATTTTTTAAATGTTAATGATAAAGGGTTGTAAGTTCAACATTATAAAGTCAGGTATACATTATAGTGAAATGAATTAGCAATATGCACAGTTCAGTTCAGTTCAGTCGCTCCATCGTGTCCAACTCTTTGCGACCCCATGGACTTCAGCACACCAAATCTCCCTATCCATCACAAACTCTTGGAGTTTACGGAAACTCATGTCCATTACTTGGTGATGCCATCTAACCATCTCATCCTCTGTTGTCCTCTCCTCCTCTCACCGTCAGTCTTTCCCAGCATCAGGGTCTTTTCAAATGAGTCAGTTCTTCGCATCAGGTGGCCAAAGTATCGGGGTTTCAGCTTCAACATCAATCCTTCCAGTGAATACTCAGGACTGATTTGCAATATGCACAATATCACTTATTCTTTGATCCTGATCTTTAGAATTCATATTATGTTTATCAATTTATACCTTACAGTTTTTCTATTTGAATACAGTTAAAAATAGGCTTCCCTGATGGTTGAGCTGGTAAAGAATCCTCAATGCTGAAGACCTGGGTTCAATCCCTGGGTTGGGATGATCCCCTGGAGAAGGGAATTACTACCCATTCCAGTATTCTGGCCTGGAGAATTCCATGGACCGTGTAGTCCATGGGGTTACAAAGAATCAGATACAACTGAGTGACTTTCCCTTTCACTTTTCACAGTTAAAAGCAAAGCTATAACAAAAAGCACTATGTTTGGTGTTTTAAAATATCCATTTATTTATTTGACTGTGTTAGATCTTAGTTGCAGCCCATGGGCTTAGTTGCCCCACAGCATGTGGAAACTTACTTCCACTGTCAGGGATCATATCTGTGTCTCCTGCACTGGAAAGCAGGTTCTCAACCCCTGGACCATCAGGGAAGCTCCCAGCACCAGGTTTTATAATCGAGATGAGCTTCTCAATAGGCAGAGAGAAGGAATGTGACTGATTCATCTCTTACTTTCTTTTATGTAAAGAAAATCACTTTATATTGAGGAATGTGACTGATTCATCTCTTACTTTCTTTTATGTAAAGAAAATCACTTTATATTGACAAGCTTCAATATTAAAATCAGCATTATAAACTATGTATTGTAATCCCTAATTTTCATAGTAGATAGTCAAGATTTAAATATTTATTAGAATTGCATTGATATAGATTCATGGTACTCCAGTTCATTTCAGTTCAGTCACTCAGTCGTGTCCAACTCTTTGCAATCCCATGGACTACAGCATGCCGGGTTTCCTTGTCCAACACCAACTCCCAGAGCTTACTCAAATTCATGTCCATTGAGTTGGTGATGCCATTCAACCATCTCACCTCATAATCAGTCTTTAATATTCATTGGAAGGATTGATGCTGAAGCTGAAACTCCAGTACATTGGCCAACTGATGTGAAGAACTGACTAACTGGAAAAGACCTTGATACTAGGAAAGATTGAAGGCAGGAGGAGAAGGGGATGACAGAGGATGAGATGAGACTTCAAATAAACATCAAATTTGGGTTGCAGGCTAAGAGAGCTTATGTCATATTGCTTATGTCAGCTTCAGGGAAATGTGGTAGATTTCCAAAATCTAGCCCCTGCTCATCACAACCAGAGAAAGTCCATCCTCAGCAACAAAGACCTAGTATAGCCAAAAATAAATAAATAATTTTTTTAAATCTCTCAAAGTATGTAAAAAAAATCATTAACTGTGATTGGCTTTAGAAGTATGGACTAAGGATAGATTTTTCTCGTATTATTAAACATAAAAATATTATTTTTATAACTTGGAGAAAAGTGGTAAAACAAAGGGGATAAAACCATATTCATATTTTAGTTTATGAAAACAGGACTGTTAATCATTATCTAGCTAATTGTATATTCATTAATATACATAACTGTTCATTCATATTGATTCCTGCTGATTGATAATAATAAATAATGGGCTGTAGTCAGTGCAATTCACCATTTAATAATTCATATAACTCACCCACTAGATAGTTTCTCTGTCTAGTGGTTCAAAGCCATTTGCTGATAGCATACACTAAAAATGTGTATGTTTATAAAATAAATGTGTAAAATTTGTAAGTATTCTGTAATCTATGTAACTGTTAAATGGAAAATGTGGAGGGAGTTGACCAATACATTCAAACAATAAAAAGTCCCTTTGAGAACAGGGATATTTTCTAACACATGAGAAGTCTGTGAGTCACTGGGTGTGGGGATTACCAGGTTTTGTACATATATATATAAAACAAATATGAGTCTAAATCAGCTGAGACCAGTTAATCTTATCCTTAAGTAACAGAACATGACTGTATCCAACTAATCTCCCAGCAACACACTGTATTCCAACATCTAATTGAAATTACTTCTTCCAACATTCAAATTCATTTTTCCTATTGAGAGAAATAGGCTATAATATTAATATTTAAAAAATCCTCCAAGTAATTTAGAACAGTTGAATTAAACTTCCTACTGAGCCTCCTTCCTCCAAAACCTCAGAAGCTATGTTATGATGTAAGAAACTGAGATGAGTTTCAAAATGCATAGTCATACTACACGAAGCTGTTCATCTGAGTTGAACCTGTAAAATAGCCTTGTGGCCATCACTTGATAAAAGGCATATGTAATCCAAAGTAATAGACTGTTTAAGAGCTTCAAATGAAAGAGGAAGAAAAAGAATATAAGGTGAAAAGAAATTCACATGGCTAAGGTATAAATACATATACTACATGTCCAGCTCTGTGTCAAATGTGTCTCCTTTTCAGTTCAATCTTGTCCCACTCTTTGCAATCAAGAATGTAGCCAGCCAGGCTCCTCCGTCCATGGGATTTTTCAGGCAAGAATACTGGAGTGGGTTGCCATTTCCTTCTCCAGGGAATCTTCCTGAACCAGAAATCGAACCCAGGTCTCCCTCACTGCAGGTAGACTCTTTACCATCTGAGCCACCAGGGAAGCCCCCTTTTCAGTTAACAAATGTGTAGTAGTAAAGATCAAAGTGGTTTGGAAGTGCAGAGGTGAGCCCCACAGATGTCAAGGAAAAATTTAAGGATAAGTGAGGTCTGGAAGAAAGCACAGAAATTTATCCACCAAAATATTAATAAAACAATAATTTTTAAGCCCATCACGTCTCCGCAAGTTCTGTCTATTTTCTTGATGATTAAAATGTCTTCATTTCCCCATTTCGTTGTTTCCTGGAGTAAGGGGACTGTTGCCCAGTAAAATCCCTTTTCCTCATTATGCAACAAAGGAAATCTTGACATAAACACACAGCCACAGAACAAGTTAATTTTCTTATGTCTTAGGGCTGAGCTTCCTAAAACACAGATCAAGTATTCCTCCTTCATTTTCTTTGTCTCTTATCAACAAAGCCCTCTTGGACTCAGAAACTAAGGAAAGAGACAGGGAGGAGGAGAGGAGGAAGAAGAAAGAGACAGTGAGGAGGAGAGGAAAGGAAGAAAGACAAAAGAGAAAGAATGAATTCATCCACATCACCAGCATCACAAAGCACAGGTAAGAGTTGCAACTGTTCCTTTTCCTTCAGTCTTCCCTGGCAGCTCAGTGGTAAATAATCTGCCTGCCAATGCAGGAATCACAGGAGACATGGGTTCGATCCCAGGATTAGGAAGACTGGAGGAGGAAATGGCAACCCACTCTGGTATTCTTGCCTGGAAAATCCCATGGAGAGAAGAGCCTGGTGGGCTATGGTCCATGGGGTTACAGAGTAGGATATGATTGAGCGTGCATGCATTTTTCTTTCATAGATTTTTCGTGGAAGAGGTGACAAACATTCTGGGGACAGGACAATAAATTTAGGGATGAGTGAGGCCTGGAAGAAAGTGGAGAAATTTTATCCATCAAAATAAAACAATATTTTTAAAGCCCCTCATATCTCTCCAAAGTCAGTTTGTTTTGTTGATACTTAAAATGCCATCATTTCTCCATTTTGTGGTCTCCTGGAATGAGGAGACAGACTTGTTGCCCAGTAAATGCCAGTAGAGTAAGAGAGGAGAGACAGAGAAAATGAAAGTGGGGGAAATAAAAGAGGATGGTTAGAAGGCTAGATGTTCTTCTGGAAAGATTGCAGGAGATTGAGTTCAGGGAGAGCTAGCAGACTACTACCTTTCCCGCAGTTCATTGTGTCCCATTGGGCAAGTCTCTGGAATTCACTCTCTTTGTGTATAAATATGTGTGCCTGGAGGGAAGAGGAGGGGAACTGACTAGGTCATTGAAGTTTTATCAGATTGATTTACAAAGCACTTGGAAAAGGAGACCCTGAAAGGAGGAGAGTGGTAGAGAGACAAGAAAAACTGGAAAGAGTTGAGGAGGAGAAAGGGAGAGGGAAAATCTGGGAGAGTTAGAAAGGAAAAAAATTGCATGTCTTTCTGAGTCCTTGAGTCAGACTTAAAAATAGCCATGAGCTCCTTCAGTACTTCTTTAAGTGTGGTCCTCAGGCCAACAGCATTCTCCGCCCCTGGAGACTTGCGAGTTCCATACCAGCTCTACTGAATTTTTAATTCTGGAGGTGAGCCCCCATGATCTGTGTTTTAGCCAATCCTTCCAATGATCTTGATGCATGCTGAAGTGTGAGAATCACTCAGTATAGATAATACAAGTGGAAGGAAATAAGCAGGGTCAAATACGAATTTCTTATATCTCTTTTGTAGCGTTTTAGGGAAGATTGACCATGTGTATGTCTTTCTTTCTACAGAGAGAAGATGCTTCTCTTCCCAATTGTTCTCATGGGCCATTGCTGGTGTCTGCATCCTGCTCCTGAGTGCCTGTTTTATCACCAGATGTGTTGGTGAGTTAGCTCTGAAGGTCAAATTTAAGCTGCCTGGTGAGCATTAGGAGTGAATTCTTCCTTATTGACTGTGTGTTCTCTTCTGCCACAAAGGGTGTTTCCATTTCCCTGGTGACTTAGATGGTAAAGAATCCGTCTGTGATGCAGGAGATGTGGGTACTATCCTTGAGTCAGGAAGATCCCCTGGAGAGGGAACCGGCAACCCGCTCCAGTATTCTTGCCTGGGAAATTCCATGGATGGAGGAGCCTGGTAGGCTGCAGTCCATGGGGTCGCTAAGAGTCGGACACGACTGAGCGACTTCACTTTCACTTTTCACTTTCATGCATTGGAGAAGGAAACGGCAACCCACTCCAGCGTTCTTGCCTGGAGAATCCCAGAGACGGCGGAGCCTGGTGGGTTGCCGTCTATGGGGTTGCACAGAGTCAGACACAACTGAAGCGACTTAACAACAGCAGCAGCAGCTCTGAGATCCTAGCCAGAGGCTCAGAAAGTCATTTCTTGGAAAGAAGAGTTGAGAGGTTAGACTTGGCAAAAGAGAGAGTCTCAGGCATAATTCCTACATATGGGTGTCTTTCTTTGGTAAGAAATTGGCAGAGAAGAATATTTTGTTTGTGGAATCAAGGAAAATATTAGCATTTCAAAAATATTTGTCTTTTAAAAATGCATTCTACTGTGTAGGTGAGGAAAAAAGTTTTCTTCCACTCTTCTGTCTAAGCTAGGGCTTTGTTACAAGAAAAAAAAACATATTTAATGTGAGTTTTACATGACATCACATTTGTTTTGTTTGGGTCTTTGGGCCTGAAATAAAGTACATTTATCTTCATAAATCAGGAAAAGAATGAAATGTGAATTCTCTCTTCTTTGAGTAAGCAAACCTCAGTTCCTATCCATGCTAAGTAAAAGTAGATAGTAAGGAAATATCATAACTGCTGGTACTTTTATAAATATAAAAAATTTAATATATTTGTAAAACATTTTAATTGGAAGATAATTGCTTTACAATGTTATGTTGGTTTCTGCCATATGACAATGTGAATCAGCCATAAATATACATATGTCTCCTCCCTCTTGAGCCTTCCTCCCACCCCATCCCAGCCCTCTAGCTTATCACAGCCACTGGATTGAACTCCCTGCATCATACAGCAAATTCCCACTACCAATCTATTTCATATATGGTAATGTATCTTTTTCTCAATTTGTCCCACCCTCTCTCTCCCAGACTGTGTCCTCAAGCCCATTCTCTATGTCTGCGTCTCTATTCCTGCCCTGCAAATAGGTTCATCAGTGTCAGATAAAATGGACTTTTATTAAGGGTAATGAATATTAGCTGTGCCCCTTTATCTTACAGTGACAAAGAGCATCTTTCAACTATGTGATGAGAAAAAGTTCCAGCCACCTTGGGATCCCATGGAACTCTCCTGCTATAATGATGGATCAGGTATGTGTGCTGTGCTTAGTCACTCAGTCATGTCTGACTCTTTGTGACCATATGTAGTCCACCAGGCTCTTCTGTCCATGGGGATTCTCCAAAATACTGGTGTGGGTTTCCATGCCCTCCTCCAGGGGATCTTCCCAACCCAGAGATCAAACCCAGATCTCCCACACTGCAAGTAGATTATTTATCATCTGAGCCACCAGGGAAGCCCAATGGGTCAGGTATAATAGACCTCAAACTTGAACATCTAAATTTACGTAGCAACATTTTCTGGCTTTAGATTGATTTGGGGATAAGTAAAATAATCGAGTTGGGTCCTGTTTTTCAAAAGCAAAATGCAAAATCTTGCCTATACTGTCAAAGAATAATGAGAAGTTGGAGGACAAGAATAAAATTTTGGAAGTGCAGTTTGTGTTCAAGCAGAAAACTTTGGGAACATTATAGCAAACCTTTAGAATAAATGTGAGGCGTGTGGCTGAAGATCAATCTAGAAGTTGAAGGTGTTATTCCCAGAAGTGTACTTTTTATTTTCATCCATCACCTGCTTCCAAAATGAGGTGAAGGAGGAAAAAAATGTAGGAAGTAAATTTTAAAATATCTCAGAAATATATTCCCTATACTCTTCCATATTGTCCTGGTCCAAGTCTTAGCAAAATGCTACTTGACAATAGAAAGTGACTTCCTTATCTGAGCTATAATTTCCTCACCATTAAATCAAGAGGGATTGGACTATTTATTTTTAATAAACTTCATAGGCTGACATTCTATAGTTCTAAGAACTGTAGAACAACTAGTTTGGAGATTCTGTTGAGGGCACACTGTTTGGAAAACATGAGAGACAGTTGGTTAGTGGTCACTCAGATAAAATAAATAATTTTTCTCTGAATTTGGAAGTCTATGAACAGATAATAGGGTCCCATGTCAATAGCATAACCACGGAAGGTTGTATATATCAGGGGTTCTCAATCTCTTTGGGGATAAGTAAAGTAATTGAGTTGAGTCCTGTTTTTCAAAAGTAAAATGCAAAATCTTGCCTGTCAGAGAATAAGAAGAATTTGGTAAGAGGATAAGAATAAAACTTTGAAAGTGCAATTAGCATTCAAACAGGAAACTTTGGGGATGTTACAGGAAACCTTTAGAATAAATGTGTACGAGTCCAAGGACCAGTACCTCCTGATCAACAGTGGCATTAGACTAGAAACAAAGTGTACAATATAAATGTAATGCACTTGAATCATCCTGAAACCACCTCCCCAACTGGTCCGTGAAAAAATTGTCTTCCACAAAACCTGTCCCTGGTGCCAAAAGGCTGGAGACCATTTTTATACGGTTGTGTTAATATTTATTGGCACTGACATCTAAAAAGTAAGGATTATGTCTTGAAAGACAAGAACATTGCTGTTTGTGTTTGTTGACTGAAGAATTACCTAGAGTCTTGGATAGTAAGATGTGGAGCATGAACATGGAATTCCAAGGCTTCTGACTCTAAGTGAAGTACTTATTGGCTCAGAGGAAGGTTTCTATCATCTTACCCAGTTCATGTGGGACTCTCACAGAAACATCTCTCCTTCCAGGTTCAGTCAAGAATTGCTGTCCATTGAACTGGGTCCATTTTCAATCCAGCTGCTACTTCTTTTCTGCTAACACCATGTCCTGGACAGCAAGTCTAAAAAACTGCTCGAGCATGGGTGCTCACCTGGTGGTTATCAACACACAGGAGGAGCAGGTAGTTGAGTACAGCATCCTCCAGTGCAGTGAAACATCCTTCACAGGACCCATATCCCTTTACCCCATACATGCTTGTGTATAGTATTTGACCCACAATTTCATCACATAAATTTACTGAAGTACATGCTGTTCTTACCTTTTCTGTAAGTCATTACCACCTTTATTTTCTTTACTAGAAGAAACTAGGATAAAAAGATAGGGTTGGGACTTCATTTTATTTATTATTTATTAATTTGTAATTATTATTACCTAAAAGATGATGCTGTGAAAGTGCTGCACTCAATACGCCAGCAAATTTGGAAAACTCAGCAGTGGCCACAGGACTGGAAAAGGTCAGTTTTCATTCCAGACCCAAAGAAAGGCAGTGCCAAAGAAGGCTCAAACTACTGCACAATTGCACTCATCTCACACATATGGCTCAGTTGGTAAAGAATCCACCTGCAATGAAGGAGACCCTGATTCAGTTCCTCGGTTGGGAAAAGCGCTGGAGAAGGGATAGGCTACCCTCTTCAGTATACTTCAGCTTTCCTTGTGGCTCAGCTGGTAAAGAATCCATCTGCAATGCGGGAAACCTGGGTTTGATCCCTGGTTTGGGGAGATCCCCTGGAGAAGGGAAAGGCTACCCACTCCAGTATTCTGGCCTGAAGAATTCCATGGACTGTACTGTTCGTGGGGTCGCAAAGAGTAGGACACAACTGAGCAACTTTCACTTTCATTTTCACTTTCAAAAGATGATGCTGTGAAAGTGCTACACTCAATCTGCCAGCAAATTTGGAAAAGTCAGCAGTGGCCACAGGACTGGAAAGGTCAATTTTCATTCCAATCCCAAAGAAAGGCAATGCCAAAGAATGCTTGAAATACTGCACAATTGCACTCATCTCACACACTAGTAAAGTAATGCTCAAAATTCTCCAAGCCAAGCTTCAACAATACGTGAACCATGAACTTTCAGATGTTCAAGCTGGATTTAGAAAAGGCAAAGGAACCAGAGATCAAATTGTCAACACCAGCTGGATCATCGAAAAAGCAAGAGAGTTCCAGAAAAACATCTATTTCTGCTTTATTGACTATGCCAAAGCCTTTGACTGTGTGGATCACAATAAACTGTGGAAAATTCTGAAAGAGATGGGAATAACAGACCACCTGACCTGCCTATTGAGAAACCTATATGCAAGTCAGGAAGCAACAATTAGGACTGGACACGGAGCAACTGTTTCCAAATAGGAAAAGGAGTACGTCAAGGCTGTATATTGTCACCCTGCTTATTTAACTATATGCAGACTACATCATGAGAAACACTGAGCTGAAGGAAGCAAAAGCTGGAATCAAGATTGCCAGGAGAAATATCAACTTCAGATAGGCAGATGACACCACATCTTGATGAAAGTGAAAACCTCTTGCTGAAAGTGAAATAGGAGAGTGAAAAAGTTAGCTTAAAGCTCAACATTCAGAAAACTAAAATCATGGCATCCGGTCCCATAACTTCATGGGAAATAGATGGGGAAACAGTGGAAACAGTGGCAGACTTTATTTTGGGGAGCTCCAAAATCACTGCAGATGGTGACTGCAGCCATGAAATTAAAAGATGCTTACTCCTTGGAAATAAATCTATGACCAACTTAGACAGCATATTAAAAAGAAGAGACGTTACTTTTCCAGTAGTCATGTATGGATGTGAGAGTTGGACTATAAAGAAAGCTGAAAGCTGAAGAATGATGGTTTTGAACTGTGGTGTTGGAGAAGACTCTTGAGAGAATCCCTTGGACTGCAAGGAGATCCAGCCAGTCCATCCTAAAGGAAATCAGTCCTGAATATTCATTGGAAGGATTGAAGTTGAGGCTGAAACTCCAATACTTTGGCCACCTGATGCGAAGAGCTGACTCATTTGAAAAGACGCTGGTGCTGGGAAAGATTGAGAGCAGGAAGAGAAGGGGACGACAGAGGATGATGTGGTTGGATGGCATCACCAACTCAATAGACATGAGTTTGAGTAAACTCTGGAAGTTGGTGATGGACAGGGAGGCCTGGCGTGCTGCAGTCCATGGGGTCGCAAACAGTCAGACACAACTGAGCAACTGAACTGAACTGAATTATTATTTTATTTATTCATTTTTAGTTTATATTTTATCTATTTTATTTTAGCTTTATTCTTATTTTATTTTATTTATTTATTATTTTTATTGGAGCATAATTGCTTTAAAATGTTCTTTTAGTTTCTGCTGTACAACCAGGTGAATCAGCTATATATATACATGTATCCCCTCCCTTTTGAACCTCCCTCCCACTCCCCATCCCACACCTCTAGGTCATGACAGAGCACTGAGCTGAGCTCCCGGTGCTATATAGCAGCTTCCCATTAGCTATTTATTTTACACATGATAGGGTACCTATGGGGACCTCATTTTAGAATGACCAGTGTGTTTAGAAACATGTAATAGAAACTGGGTAAACAGAAAAAGGGTAAATAGAAATTGCCTATTATATTTAAGCTATGATTTATAATGTTTTGTTCTACCATAACCATAGATAAACTTTGCATGAGTTATTGAGAACCTCCTCTGTCGAAAGTTCCTTTTCATTGGTGTAATTTTATGTTATCTATGCTTTACCAAAATAAATTCTCCATAATCTTATCATTTCAGGCCCATTTTTCTATCATCTCCAGTCCAAATCCTACTTCTTTCTTAATAACAATTACCTTCAACATTTGTTTGGAATTGGAATAACTGATCTCCTCATTTGCTGTGTGTGTCTTCCATAGGAATTCCTTTACCATGCAAAACCTAGAAAGAAAGAGTTTTATATTGGACTAACTGACCAGGTGATTGAGGGTCAGTGGCAATGGGTAGATGGTACACCTCTCACCAAGTCTCTGAGGTAATTTCCTTCTTGTAGTAGAATTATTTGTTGTTGTTTAGTTGCTTAGTTGTGCCCAACTCTTTTGACACCCCATGGGCTGTAGCCTGCCAGGCTCCTCTGTTCATGGGATTTTCCAAGCAAGAATACTAGAGCAAGTTGCCATTTCCTTCTTCAGGAGATCTTCGTGACCCAGGGATTGAACCTGTGTCTCCTTCATTGGCAGGTGGAGTCTTTACCACTGAGCCACCTGGGAAGCCCAGTAGAATTATAACACTAGCCCAAATTGTAAAGTTAGACCATTGTTGAGGAGAGTCCTCGGAACCTCCTTCTGGTCCAGGAGGTATATTCAGTCCATTCTTGGTGATATTAAATGCACAAATAAAAAGAGCTGATGTATAAGACAAAAAAGAGAAGCACAAGGATCTGCTGCCTCCATCTCCTAGAATTACCTCAGAAATAAAGGGAAAATAATAGATGAAATGAGAAGAGGCTTAAAACTGAACTCTAATTCATGGGAAATGCAGGGGAGACAAAGAGTGGAATTTGGAGCCTTATGCCCCCAAACTGTAGTCAATGAGACAAAAATAATGAATGATTTGAGAAAGACAACAGATTCTTTTCTTAGAGCTTTGAATTTTAAAAAATTAATTAATTATTTTTGGCTACCCTGGGTCTTCGTTGCTTTGTGAAGGCTTTCTCTAGTTGTGGGGGCTACTCTTCATTTCAGTGCCTGGACTTCTCATTGTGGTGGCTTCTCTTGTTGTGGGGCACAGGCTCCAGAGTGTGTGGACTTCGGTAGCTGCAGCCCACAGGCTGAGAAGTTGCGGCTCTCAGGTTCTAGAGTGCTTGGGCTCAGTAGTTGTGGCGCACAGGCTTAGCTGCTGCATGGCATGTAGGATCTTCCCAGATCATGGACTGAATCTGTGTCCCCTGCATTGGTAGGTGAATTCTTATCCACCGCGCCACAAGGGAAGTCTGAGACAACAGATTCCTATGGACTAAAAGCAGGATGTTCTGACCCTTTAAAACATTGTTCTGTGGCCCCACTGAAGTATGCACCTCAGTGAATACAAACTCTATAGGATAAGGGGAGCTAAACATGATGTGAGCTATGTGTGTGAAGGAAACAAATCCATCAGGATATCCCTCTTTCCCCGAACGTCTCCATTTTGGGTCTAAAGCCATGAGCGACCACAGCAGAATAGAAAGTCAGAAAGGTCCAGTTTAACTTCACTATTCACAAACTCTATGACTTAGAGAAATGGTTTAGCTCTTCTAAGATTCTTTTGCTTCATCAACAAAGTGGGGATCATAAAATTGTTGTAAAGTCAAACACCAATGTATTTGCCTAGTTTATAGGGCTTCCCAGATGGCGCTAATGGTAAAGAACCAACTTTCCCAGTGCAGGAGAGGTAAGAGACGTCGCTTCAGTTCCTGGGTCAGGAAGATACCCTGCAGCAGGAAATGGCAATCCACTCCAGTATTGTTGCCTGGAGAATCCCCTGGACAGAGGAGCCTGGTGGGCTACATACAGTCCATAAGGTCACAAACAGTCAGACATGAATAAAGCAACTTAGCATGCATGCATAGGTCACCTTGCCTCTTGTAAGTCTCCCCTGTTGCTCTCTTTCAGCTTCTGGGATGCAGGGGAGCCCAACAACCTGGTTACCGTGGAAGACTGTGCCACCATAAGGGACTCCTCAAATCCAAGGCAAAACTGGAATGATGTGCCCTGTTTCTTCAATATGTTTCGGGTTTGTGAAATGCCAGAAAGAAAGATTTGAGAAAAGAAAAACCTTCAAGACACGAGACGTAACCCTAAAATGCATAAATGGGAAAGAACAAGCAATAATCATAACCACACAACTCCAACATGAGAAAAGCATGCATTGCACTTTTTTAGGACTTCATAAATGTTTTTGCTTTGATATAAACAAAAATAAGTCATTTTGAAGGTTACAATTCATGGTATTGACTGAAGTGCCTTTTTGTCTGTATCAGTCTTGGGATTGCTCAGAATTTACCAAGCTTCTCTAGCAATGCTGCAAGAAGGGTTATTCCTTTCTCCTTTTGGTACAAATGCTTCATTTATGAGTACTTATGTGAAAATACAGGGACACAAACAAGCACCAAATCCAGCAAAGAAGAGAATTTTGGAAAGTGTCTTAAACAGTTCAAATTCAGGCTCTGTGTCATGTCTTCTTTGTAGTTCCTGAAAAATCTGTCTTCTTGATTTCATTCTGTTTTTTACCCTCTACCCAAGCATATCACTTCACTGTGTTCTCTTCTATAATGAGTAGGAAACTTTTCAAGTCATGAGCTTATTCCTCATTAAAAGACTGGTGTGGACTTTCCAGCCAAAGGCATTTACTTCGCCTACTTATTAATAGAAAGGCCATGCTAACCTTCAGCTCCAAAGAGACTGTCATCTAGGGACTTCCCTGCTGGTACAGTGGCTGGGACTTCACCTTCCAAAGCAGAGGATGCAGGTTCAACCCCTGGTCAGGGAGTGGGAATCCCAGATGCCTCATGGCCAACCAACCAAGTCATAAAAAGCAGGAGCAATATAAATTATTCCAAGAGAACAATCAATTTCACACTTTCCTGTCTCAAGCCTGTCCATTTACTGAATAATAGTCTATCAATGGTCTTCCCTGGTAGCTCAGCTGATAAAGAATCTACCAGCAAGAGACCCCGATTCTATTCTTGGGTCGGGAATTCCCTGGAGAAGGGATAGGCTACCCACTCCAGTATTCTTGGGCTTCCCTGGTAGCTCAGATGGTAAATAATTTGCCTGCAGTGTAGGAGATCTGGGTTCAATCCCTGGCTTAGAAAGATCCCCTGGAGATGGGCATGGCAACCCACTCCAGTATTCTTGCCTGGAGAATCCCCCTGGATAGAGGGGCCGGGTGGGCCACAGTCCACGGGGTCACAAAGAGTCGGACACGACTGAACAACTAAGCACAGCACAGTCTGTCAATACTGATAAGGTTATTCAAGAATATGTAAATAACACAGCAGCTGTTATAAGCATGTTTCTTGCACACAGCACCATAAATAGATCCTCAAAATCATACATTGAAATTAATGTATAATCATTAAATGGGAAAATTCAACTGAATAAATGAATATAATATATTAGCTTTCTCTACAAATGTTTATTTCTCATAGGCATGACAATCTGTGTTTTTGAAATCAATATGCCTTTAAAACAAAAGTCATTCGATCTGAAAGTAATTCAATAAATATATCTCCAACTTTCTAATTTCTTTTTTCATATCACAAACATCAGATGAGGAAACACTTAAAAATATGTGGAAATGTTTTTGTTCATTGCTTTTATACTTCAGATGGCTATAATTATTTTAAATTTTATTTTGATATTGAAAGACACATAAAAATATTAATGCTTATATCCCACTATTTATAATTTAAGTTATGCAACTAACTCTGCCTTCAAAGTTTGGCAAAAAAAAAATTGTTAAGATTTTATTAGAGTAAAGATCATTAGAATCTAAATTATTTATCAGAAAAATTCTTCTTTGAGAAGCAGATCATCCAACTGAAACTGTTTTTAAATATCATATTTTATAAATGGGGTTATATAAATACTTAGGCACCAGAAAACCCAAAAAGTCGCAAAAAATAAAGAGTAATCAGTCATTCATATTCCCAAGACCATGTTCTCCAAATAAACCACTGTTACAATTTAAATACTATTACCACTTGCGCCCCTAATTTTTTTTCTCCCTTTTATTGTTTTTGCCATACAATGCCATGATATCACTATGGGTTTACATATGCTCCCCCTCCAGAAACCCCTCCCTCCTCCCTCCCTCCTCCCTCCTCCCCGGGAAATCTCGATGCACCAGCCCCGAGAATCAATCCTGGGCTGGCGATTGATTAGACATATGATAATTAACATGTTTCAATGCCATTCTCCCATATCATCCCACCCTTTCCCTCATCCACAGAGTCCACGAGTCAATTCTATACATCTGCGTTCCTTTTGCTTGACTACATCTTTTTAAAATGTTACCTAATTATTATTAAAAATTTTTACAGAGCAACAATTGTATAAAGATGAAAGTTACAAAAAGAATTGAATTCCAAGTTGATATAGGTTAAGATCAATAGGAATCATACAGCAGATGATGTATGAAATTTCAATTTAAATTTCTTTTAAAATATGAAATTTAATTTTACTTAAATTTACCAAATAAAAAAATTGAAGTGAAATTAAAGAATTTTTGAAATTCAAGAATTTTATAGGCCTTATGCTGCTGCTGCTTAGTCGCTTCAGTCGTGTCCAATTCCATGCGACCCTATGGACAGAAGCCTGCCAGGCTCCTCTGTGCATGGGATTCTCTAAGCAAGAGTGCTGAAGTGGATTGCCATGCCCTCCTCCAGGTTATAGGCCTTATAGATAACCACAAAGATTTTTTTCCTAAAGGGTCCCTAAAAGAAAGACAATAAAGAATCATGTAAAATGTTCTTCTCGCTCTTTTCTTTTTTAAATTGGAGGATAATTGCTTTACAATGTTATATTAGTTTCTGCTGTACAATAACATGAATCAGCTATATGTATATCCTCCCTCTTGAGCCTCCCCCCAACTCCCACACCCATCCCACCCTCTAGGTTGTCACAAGAGTACCCAGCTCAGCTCCCTGTGCTACCCAGCACCTTCCTACTAGATATTCACTTTACACATGGTAGTATAGATATGTCACTGCAAATCTCTCAATTCCTCCCACTTTCTCCTCCCCCTTCTGTGTCTACAAGTTCCTTCCCTATGTCTGTATCTCTATTCATGCCCTGAAAATAGCTTCATCAGTACCATCCTTCTAGATTCCATATATATGCATTAAGATACAATATTTGTATTTCTCATTCTGACTTACTTCTCTCCTTTTGCTCTTTTATTTCTTCTTCCTCCCAACCTGCTGTCCTACTTTTCCTTTCTCAACAATACAGACCCCAAATCATTCACTGGGCGGGGCAGGCTTAGGGAGCTTTTACATGTGCACGTGTGGATGCACGCAGGGAGACATAACCATATGTGGATATACATATAAGAAATCAGGAATCATAGTTATGCTGAAGGGGTATTTAGAGGTTCGGAGTGGAAGAGAGAATCACCTTATACTTTTAATAATGTTTTTTACTGTTTGCCTTTTTAACACATATACATTACTTTTTCAAAAGTAAAAGAGGTTTAGATTTATTTTAAAGACTTTCTTGATGTGGACCTTTTTTTTTTTTAAGTCTTATTGAATTTGTTACAATAATGCTTCTATTTCATGGTTTGGTTTTTTGGCCATGAGTCATGGGAGATCTAATCTCCCCAACCACGGATCAAACTGGCACCTCTTGCACTGGAAGGTGAAGTCTTAACCACTGGACTGCCAGAGAAGTCTCCAAAAAGTGCTTAGGTTTTTTAAATGTTTCAGACTTCTAGAACATTCTATTACAATGTCCTTAAGGAATTAGCATTTACTTTTATGAAATTACTATTAGCTGTTTTAAAGAAATTGTGAAGACTATGTATGAAAGGTGCCATGAGAGTTGAGAACTGACTGAAAGGGAACAAGGGTGGAAACAGGGACATCAGTCAGAAGGCCATTGTAGTAATCCAGGTAAACATATGTTTACTTGGTCTGGTGAAAGCCATGGAAAGAATGCAAAATGATCTGAACTGGGAGAAAAAGATTAGGGTATAGATGCAGACATAGATGTATAAAATCACAAAGAGGTCACATTTTATTGACAATTGAATCTTTTAAATACAGTTTTATACAAATGAAGAATGGATAATATCAACTATACAAAGTCTGTTTCAACAAGTTTTACAGATTAATGCTATGTAATTTATGGCAAACACAAAGTCCCTTGGTGCTTCTTCAGTTAAAAGCATCAGCTTTAAACACAGACACATAAAGACATACACATACAGTCAAACACTAATATTCAAACTTAGAAAACCATCCATTTCAGAATAAATACTGTTTTCTTAATATAGTAGCAAGGAAGATGAAAATGTTAGTTGCTCAGTCGTGTCCTATTCTTTGTGACCCCATGAACTGAAGCCCACCAGGCTCCTCTGTCCATGAAATTTTCCAGGCAAGAATACTGGAGTGGGTAGCCATTCCCTTTTCCAGAGGATCTTCCTGACCCAGGGATCGAATACAGGTCCTCTGCATTGCAGGCAGATTCTTTACCATCTGAGCCACCAAGGAAGGTAGCTAAAAAGATGTCACTTGAAATATTTTAGCTTGGATCCAGGAAACATCAGCAAAATAAAATGTTTTAGAAAGACCTCCATATCTTGTTGATGTTGGACATGACTGCTTCACAATTAAAACTACATACATCACAAAAGCACAACCTCATATTGTTAAAGCTATGACTTTCTTGCTAGTTCAAACTGTAGCTTTATAGCTCTAAATAAACATGATAACAATTTAAATAAATGTATTGAAAATATTATTTTCTTCTGATTCAAATTAAAAATACAGAAACACTAATACAGTGTTACATGAATAGTTAAAAACTATTACCTATCAGTTAGCCAAGAGGTCAACAGATATTATATATTATTTTCTGTAATACCAAAGGGAATACATTCCACATACTATGAAAGCTAGTTCTGGGCCACAGTCCTGTTTGCAGCATAAACTAACCCTGTGAAGGTGAACTCTTTGGCTTCCCAAAACTTTTGTTTCCTTAGCTATAGAATTAAAGGAGTTTGCTTAAGATGGCCTGTAAGGAACTTTTCCACTCAAAAAGAAATTGTCAGCTTGTGACTCCTCACTTTGGTTAGATTTTTAAAGTGGAGTAAACTTTTTAAAAGGTAAATGGATTCCAGCAAGTAAATTTTTTTCTTGCTGAAAAGTGAAAGTCACTCAGTCACATGTGACTCTTTGCGACCCCAAGCTCCTCTGTCCTTAGGATTCTCCAGGCAAGAATACTGGAATGGGTAGCCCTTCCCATCCCAGGGGTAGAACCCAGGTCTGCCGCATTGCAGGCAGATTCTTTACCATCTGAACCACCAGGGAAGCCCAAGAATAGAGGAGTAGGCACCCTATCCCTTCTCCAGCGGATCTTCCTGACCCAGCAATCTAACCGGGATCTCTGCACTGCAGGCATATTCTTTACCAACTGAGCTACCAGGGAAGCCCTTTCTTCTTGGGCAATACCATAATTCTAACTATTCCATATTGTTCTTCAGAAAATATTTAGCTCATGGAATTTCAATCTAATGACTGATACTATTAAAAAACCTGAAAACAAAGCACCAGACAATAAAAATGTTGCTTAAAAACTTTAGAGTTTGTGATATTTGGGTTAAAAACATGATATACTACTACCAATTGAAATATCCCACCTTTGAACTTTAAGTGCTAAGAATCATCAAAGCAGAGGAAATGGTGACTTAAGAAATTTGACCATTCAAGCTATTAAATATGTAATCAATACATACCAGTTGAAAAGTAAATACCCTGTCTGAAATACTATCAAGAAAGCAAAATTAATGAAAATTGATTCTCACAGAAAAATATGATTCTTTCCATCAAAACACTATGCAAAAATACATTATCTTGAATGAATGAAACAAAAAAATAAATAAATAAGGCCATCATGACTGAGAATGTTCTATGATGGAAAATGTTTTCTCTATTCCCACAATACATGTAGGTTCTGCTTTAGTCGCATTGTTTCTTGTTTTCTGTCCTCATCACAGGGCCCCCTTCGTAGGTTTTCAGTTGAATGCAATTCCAGTTATCTTGCAAATCCAACTTGCCTTATAGTCACAAGGAAAATCACTCCAGGCCCATTTGTTTTTGTCGTTAACAAGAACAACACATTTTTCTTTCTGATCATTGTTGGGTTCACGCTTGTGCCAGAATCTGAAATGAAAAAAATATATATACACGTGTGTGTACATGTTGTGTGTGTAGAGGTCAGAGGACAAGGCAGAGAAAATGTCCCTAATGAAACATTTACAATTGCACTATCCAACAGAATCAGAGCAATCGACTAGCATAGAGGTTCCTGAACAGACAGTGCTCCGTTCTGAGTAGGCATTTTTATACTGGTATTGTTGTTATTTAGTTGCCAAGTCATGTCTGACTCTTTTGCAACCCAATGGACTGTAGCTTGAAAGTCTTCTCTGTCCATGGGACTTCCCAGGCAAGAATACTGGAGTGGGTTACCATTTCTTTTTCCAGGGGATCTTCCCAATCCAGGGATTGAACCCACCATCTCCTGAATTGATAGGCAGATTCTTTACCACTGGCTCACCAGGGAAGCCCTACACTAATATATCCCACCCCAAAATGAATTCGGCTTGTTGTCTTCTTCCTACCTTTGTCTCTAAGGCTATTTCACCCTAGTTGGTATACTCACACCATCTGTGGGTTAAATGGTGTCTTGTCCACCCAATGCCATTGGCCGTCAAGGTTCTCATTCCTAAGTCCCAGGAAATAGGAAAATCGTCTATCCAAAAATTGAGTGATAAAGTTCTGTGTAAAAATGTGAATTTTTATAAGTATATTTGCATTTATCAGTTGATAACCATTATTTTAGGAAAAGAGGAAAGAGGTCAAATAAACTACTAGTTAAACACAAAAGCATTGGTTAGATGTTTTCAGATCCTGCCTCTGACATTTATGGTGTGATGTTAGTAAGTGCTTTAATATCACCAAACTCCAGTTTTCTCAACTCCAAAAGGGACAACTCCACTACTTCAGAGGGTCACTGTGAAGATTAAATGAGATCAGCTTGCAAATTACTTAGCACAGTTCTTAATGGGATTGGATTTTTAGGAAATTTTATTTTTAAAATCACCTTCATTAATTGTTTGCATACTTCATTAAATTACACTTATTTCAAAGAGTTGCTGAACCTATAGTTGCAAAGCCATGGAAACAAAGTCCTCCAGGAAACCATATTAACCAAGAATGGAGTAGAGTCTGGGTATATAATGTATGGAAATATACTGCATGAGGAAATAAATTTTGGCTCAAAAATGATTTTACCTTGAGATTTCTTTTTTTAGAATAACATACATCAGAATTATCTGTCCTATCCTTTATCCTGAGAAGATATTTCAGTACTGATTAACCATTCATTTATTTACTTAATCATCAAACACTTACCAAGGTCTATCTAAGTGGGCCTAGCACTGCATAGGTCATTGGAGATACAAACATGGATAAAGCATGGCCGTAGCCCTCTGCAAAGGAGGAGTCATTGGAATAGCTGGAGTAGTGAACACTGAGCTAAGTGCCCTGGTCATACAATGCACAAAATACCCGGAAAGTATCTCCAGATTAGAACAAGAAGGATGGAGTAAGGAAGGTGGTCAGGGTAGTTTTCTTGAGAAAATGTCACATGAGTCAGGTCTGGGAAGACCAGAAGATGTTGGACATGTGAAGAAAAATGTGAGAGGAAGACTTTCCAGGCAGATGGGAGAGATGAAGCAAAGGTACAGAGGTGGAGCAGAGCTGAGAAATTCCTCTCTCTGCAAAGAGATTCAAACCAGCAGAGAAACTGACATGAGCCTCTCAGCATACCTGCTCAGCCCCTGTGCTGATGGTGGCCAGGTGACCTCCCATCCCAGAGCAGTGGCTTTCACTCTGAGCCCAAGTCTTGTTGTCATTAAAAGGAAAATAGCAGTTGGACTGGAAGGCTCTCCAGCCTACAGGACAGCAATTCCAGGTGTCCCCTCATGTGAAAATTGAAAGGAAAATTAGGTCCAAGGGAGCATGCCATATGTAACGAATCATAGTTATTTTACTACCTAATATCCAATTAACACATAAGAGAATAACACCAGGATTACTACAATCATTCTGTCCCCCCTATAAAAAAAGATCCTGAAAGTTACATTTCTAAATAGCTCCTAAACAAAAGTATCTGAATCATATAATGACCATGACAAAATTACAAGGTTTTCTCCTAGAAGATGTGATCATTTTTCAACATCTCTACATCTATTTACAACCATATTGAAAGAGTTCTCATAACAAAGCTTTTGGCAGGACATTTTATATGAAGGAAGCAAAGAACCTGCTAAAATGCTCATGTAATGAATCTTCACAGAATAAAAGAGATAAAGACACTTTGGCAAAGTTTACATATTCTAGGAGGGAGCAGTCCTTATATAACTGAATCAAAAGAAAATGTTATGCTTTGGATGCCAAAAATGGCTCATAAATTTTTTGTTCATATTCTCCGGTTAGTTATTCAACTGCTTACAATCATGAAAATAATTCTATTTCAATTTACTGATATCTGCTCTTGGGCCAGATTCTCATCTTGTGCTCTTTTCATCTCTTATATATTATGCTTATATAATAATGTAGAAATGATATGCTTTAAATCAGGCTATGAATTTGAAAGGAAATAAGGAAGAAATTATCTTCTACTCTCTGTACCTTTCAGTTCTGGTTTCTCTCTGACACATGTCACCTTTGGGTGCTGCTTTAGGAGCCTGAAGAACCCCGTTCCTTTCTTACAGGTTAGAAAGTTGTGGTGAGTCACTGTGAAGGAGGAAAAAAATCTTAGTTTCCTTTTCCTGTATAACCACTTTGGGGACGTACTGCGCTAAGTAAATTTTCTTTTACCGTAATAGTTAAGATTCCCACCTTCGCTATTCTTCCTATGCAGTTCCTTTTTCAGCTCCAGGTGAATTGGTTGAAAAGAATTGTTGAAAATTAATATTTTCATTATTATGCATGTGTGTTAAGACATTTCAGTCGTGTCTGACTCTTTGCAATCCTATAGACTGAAGCCCACCAGGCTCCTCTGTGCATGGGGTTCTCCAGGCAAGAATACTGGAGTGGATTGCTACGCCTTCCTCCAGAGGATCTTCCTGACCCAGGAACTGAACCTGCATTTCTTATGTCTCCTGCATTGGCAGGTGCGTTCTTCACCACTAGGGTCACCTGGGAAGCCCTTAGTGTCCATTTTGTACTTTATGTGGGTAGTTTGGCAAACCTTAATATCCATGTGCTTTTAAACATGTTTTTCTATCAATATTCGTACTTAGAGTGGAGATTTTGGTGACCACTGGTATTCTTCTGCAAAGTCCTACAAGTCTTACACACTTAGCTTTTCAGTATTTTCACTTTGAAATATAACCAAGTCTAATGAAGTAAGAAACATAAATGTACAGTTTATCAGATTATTATAAAGTGAACATTCCAACAACCCAGTTCAAAAAATGCAGCATTACCAAAGCCCCAGGTGACCTTCACAGCCCAAACACCAATCCTTCACTTTCTCTTAATGGTAATCATGCCGTGGCTTTTAAAGCAATCACTTTGTGCTTTGCTTCATAATTCTACCACTTCATAACCTATCACAAAACCATATAGATTGGATTTGCCTGCTTCTGAACTTTATATAAGTGAAATCATACTTTGGCTTCTGTCTTCTGCTCAGGGTTGTTTCTGAAATTTATCTATGTTGTTTCAGGCAATCATAACTCATCAGTTCTCATTGCTGAAAAGTGACCCATTATCTTAATGAACTAAAATGTATTTATCTTTTTTTCTTCTGGTAGATAGTTGCCTTGTTTCCAATGTTTGGCTAGTATCAGCTCTGCACCTCTAAGCATTTTTAACCATATATCCTTAGAGCACACAGCACGCATTTCTGTAAGGTACATGCCCACGTATGCAACTGCTGGTATTGCCAACTATGGTTGGGGCAACCTTTTTCAAATCGATTATACTGCTATATGCAGTATAATCTGTATGCAGGTAAATAAGCAACAATTAGAATCGGACATTGAACAACAGACTGGTTCAAATAGGGAAAGTAGTACGTCAAGGCTGTATATTGTAACCCTGCTTATTTAACTTATATGCAGAGTACATCATGAGAAATGCTGGCTGAATGAAGCACAAGCTGGAATCAAGATTGCCAGGAGAAATATCAATAACCTCAGATATGCAGATGATGCCACCTCTATGACAGAAAGTGAAAAGGAACTAAAGAGCCTCTTGATGAAAGTTAAAGAGGAGAGTGAAAAAGTTGGCTTAAAGCTCAACATTCAGAAAACTAACATCATGGCATCCAGTCCCATCACTTCATGGCAGATAGATGGGGAAACAGTGGCTTACTTTATTTTTCTGGGCTCCAAAATCACTGCAGATGGTGACTGCAGCCATGAAATTAAAAGATGCTTACTCCTTGGAAGGAAAGTTATGACCAACCTAGACAGCATATTAAAAAGCAGAGACATTACTTTGCCAACAAAGGTCGTATAGTCAAGGCTATGGATTTTCCAGTGGTCATGTATGGATGTGAGAGTTTGACTATTAAGAAAGCTGAGCACCAAATAATTGACGTTCAAATTGCTTTTTAACTGTAATGTTGGAGAAGACTCTTGAGAGTCCCTTGGACTGCAAGGAGATCCAACCAGTCCATCCTAAAGGAGATCAGTCCTGGGTGTTCATTGGAAGGACTGATGTTGAAGCTGAAACTCCAATACTTTGGCCACCTCATGCGAAGACCTGATTCATTGGAAAAGACCCTGATGCTGGGAAAGATTGAGGGCAGGAGGATAAGGGGATGACAGAAGATGAGATGGCTGGATGGCATCACCAACTCGATGGACATGGGTTTGGGTGGACTCAGAGAGTTGGTAATGGACAGGGAGGCCTGGTGTGCTGCGGTTCATGGGGTTGCAAAGAGTTGGACATGACTGAGCAACCGAACTGAACTGAATCAATCCTCTCAACTATAGTAATTGAAGAAAACTGTCCTCTCCCTATAACTCTGCAATAGCCCCTTCTGTTCAATTTTTAATTAATTTTCATTGGAGGATAGTTGATTTATTCCCTTCAGTTTTATTTTGTTTGTTGTTTAGTTGCTCAGTCCCGTCCAACTCTTTATGACTCCATAGACTGTAGCCAGCCAGGCTGCTCTGTCCATGGAATTCTCCAGGCAAGAATACTGGAGTGGGTAGCCTGTTTTATGTAGAGTTCATAAATACAGATCTATAACAAAGCTCTCAACATTCTTTCTCTGCTTATACTTGTACCTATACTATATTACTTTATCTATAATAACTTTATACAGTATCTTGATATCAGAAAGAAGTCTTCCAGCTGTTCTTCTTTAAGCCAGACGACAGTCCATCTGAAATTTGAGGGTTTTTTTCTGGTTATTTCTTTCTAGTAAGATGCAGTCCTTGTTATCCTGGTCCAAAGTGAAGAATGATTTACTGCAGTCTCCAACCTTCCCGTGTATAGGAATGGGGCTAAGTCCCATCGTTCATTCTCTGGCTCAAGGCTGCATCATCAAAAAACAGAAGGTCAAGTATGTAGCTCTGAATATTAAATCCAAGCCCTGAGGGCTTTCTTGATTGGTATGTTGGAGAAGGTCATGATAACAAAAGGTTTAGGGCAACTTTCTGAAAGTTTTTTGAGTGAATAATTCAAGGAGCGTTCCACTTTGCTAACAACTTACCCACACAATTTGTAATAAAACAGGCACTTAGAAGTGACATGAAAAAAATAGCAATGGTCCAAAGGATCAGCTGAGAATGCTGGCCTCTTTCTACTAAAACAAAAAGAAAGATAAATAGGTTATCTTCTTCTCAGCCACAAGAACTAAGGGAGCCAATGCCACCAAGGAGAAAGCTTAGAATGAGATCATCCAAAATATTTTAGACCTTGAAGAAAGCTTAAAGATTTCCCCTGAATAAATCAACTTTAGAGTTCACTGATAAATTAATAAATTAATTAAATATATTTATTTGCAAATAAAATGTATTTCTTTGGGGTTATTTTGAGGGGGATTAGGAATATGCTTTTTATAGACCAGACTCAAAACCCAAAAATCTTTAAAAATTAATATTTGGAGTACATAAAAATCAAAGCTCCTTTATAACAAATAATGTTAAAATACAAGGAACCTATGGAAGAAAAATCTTGTCACAATGCTAATATCCAGACTGTATAAAGAATTTCAAAAACCAATTTGAAAGCTGAGTGAAAATTTAATTTGCTGAAAGTATTTCAAAAATCCATTAAACAAACTAACAAATAGCATGCTCAGTCAGAGACATGTAAACCAAAATATTATGGCATAGTTTTGTTATATATCAAATTTTTAAAAGTAAATTGAGAATATGTAGTGCGGCAAGGCCCACAGGAAATAAACACTCAGGAAATAAATGGCACTACTGAACTATAAACTGGAAAGCCTTATAGACAGAGCAAGTTAGGAACACGTATCAAATTTTAAATGCATTACCTTTGCCACAATTTAAATTCTAGAGACCAAGCCTATAGAAGCAATTAAACTTATTGCTATAAAATGATATTCATTGTAATAATTTTGGAAATAGAAAAAAAAAAACCTTGAGACCTAATACTTGCATGTGTACCATCAAAAGCAGAGACACTAAGTTATGCTGAATTCATATGATGAAATTCTATAGAGCAATTAAAGTAATCATGTATACATGTATGCATTAACAAAAAGAAGTCTCCAAAACATATTGCTACATAAAAATGTGATTTTCAGTAACATTGTACATCATGACCCCATTAAAATTTGGGTGGAGTGATGAGATGAAATGAAACATTAATTTTAAAATTATGTATTTTTGCATTCATTCTATATATTTCTCAAAAGAATTTTTTAATGTTCTTATAGTACAAACCCATCTATGTGTCACTTGAGTAGAACTTGAGTATAAAAAGAGATAGTCAGAACCTCAGTTCAGAGCTGTCCCAGTCAGTATGTTTTCTGTATCTCTCTTCTCTTTTTTTCCTTTAAACAATTTTCCCAAATTACTCTCTTATTTTTTTTATATACTTGGTGTCCTCTCTTAGCCCTGTATACATTTAATAAAATGGTTTCTAATACTCCAAATGTTTGAGTCTATTTCCCTCCTCTTCACCAAAATCATTTTCACTTTCTTCAACTTCCTCCCCATCACCATCTTCAATCTTCATAACTACAACTATCACCAATTCATATTTTAAAATATTAGTCATAATTAAATATGCTTCTTTAAAACTGAAAGGAGACAAATACTCACATTTATTTTGAGGTTCTTCTTGCCCCATTGTGTGTTAAATCTCTTGTGGTTCAGCGGTGGAGAGAACCAGCAGCCTCAGTAGCCTCTTAAATTTTTTCCCCACAGTTTATTTCTGTACCTAAAGAAATATATTCAGAAATTCTTGAGACTGAACATTAATCTTGCCTATTCTGCTAAGATTAGAAAGCTCTCGATATTAAAGACAGCTCAAAAGAAGAAGTCTTTCCAAACACAGGGGTTTCCTTTGATTCACTCTAGAATGGAGCAAAGAAAAAGGAAATTGAGAAAGCCACACTCAAAAGCAGTAGAAATTTTCATAAGATCACTAGGCCAGTATGTCATGTAGAATTTCTTAATTTATTTTTACTTGTTCAAGAAAAAAAACATAGTCATGCCCCTAAAAGAATCATAACTTTACCTAATCAAAAGCAGAATAAACATTTCCTCAAGTTTCTTTTCCTGGATATTATATTTTCAAAGGTAGTTGTGTGCTTGAGCTAAATTCTGCCCTGGAAATTTCTCTGAACTAAGTTGCATGCAAAATGGTAAAAGGTAATGTGGACAATGAGCAAAAGTTTTTAATCTGCACAACGTATATATGTAAAGACAAAAAACTTTTGTTGTACAGTTGAGAAAAAGGTCGTGGAGCTATTGATTAAATTCCCAAGTATTCCAATGAGAAAAATTCAGCTTCTTTGCCCTAAAAGGGCAAAGAAGAGGAAATGAGAAATTCTTTGGTTAAGAACACAGTCTTCAACACATGTGAAATGTACTAAGCTTGGTTAACTCACAAAGACTCCAAAACCAAGTATAAATAACTTCTGTTGTTGTTCAGTCGCTCAGTCACGTCCGACTCTTTGTGACCCTATGGACTGCAGCACACCAGGATTCCCTGTCCTTCACCATCTTCCAGAGTTTGCTAAAACTCCTGTCCAGTGAGTCGGTGATGCCATACAATTATCTCATTCTCTGCCATTCCCTTCTCCTCCTGCCTTCAACCTTTCCCAGCATCAGAGTCTTTTCTAAGGAGTCAGCCTTGTAGCAAGTGGTCAAAGTACTGGAGCTTCAGCTTTACCATCAGCCTTTCCAATGAATATTCAGGATTGATTTCCTTTAGGATTAACTGTTTGATCTCCTGGCAGTCCAAGGAACTCTCAAGAGTCTTCTCCAAAAAGACAATCTCTTTAACAAGTGGTGCTGGGGGAAATGGTCAACCATTTGCAAAAGAATAAAACTAGAACACTTTCTAGCACCACACACACAAAAAAAATCAAAATGGATTAAAGATCTAAACATAAGACCAGAAACTATAAAACTCCTAGAGGAAAACATAGGCAAAACACCCTCTGACATAACTCACAGCAGGATCCTCTATGATCCACCTCCCAGAGCAATGTAAATAAAAGCAAAAATAAACAAATGGGACCTAATTAAACTTAAAAGCTTTTGCACAATGAAGGAAACTATAAGCAAGGTAAAAAGACAGCCTTCATAATGGGAGAAAATAATAGCAAACGAAGCAACTGACAAAGAATTAATCTCAGAAATATACAAGCAGCTCCTGCAGCTCAATTCGAGAAAAGTAAATGACCCAATCAAAAAATAGGCCAAAGAACTAAACAGACATTTCTCCAAAGAAGACATTCAGATGGCTAACAAACACATGAAAAGATGCTCAACATCAATCATTATCAGAGAAATGCAAATCAAAACCACAATGAGGTACCATCTCATACCAGTCAGAATGGCAATCAAAAAGTCTACAAACAATAAATGCTGGAGAGAGTGCAGAGAAAACGTAACCCCCTACCCTGTTGGTGGGAATACAAACTAGTACAGCCACTATGGAGAACAGATGGAGACTCCTATAAAAAAATGGAAATAGAACTGCCATACGACCCAACAATCCCACTGCTGGGCATACACACTAAGGAAACCAGAATTAAAAGAGACACATATACCCCAATGTTCATCACAGCACTGTTTACAAGAGCCAGGGCATGGAAGTAACCTAGATGTCCATTGGCAGATGAATGGAAAAGAAAGCTGTGCTACGTATACACAATGGAATATTACTCAGCCAATAAAAAGAATACATTCAAATCAGTTCTAATGAGGTGGATGAAACTGGAGCCAATTATACAGAGTGAAGTAAGTCAGAAAGAAAAACAACAATACAGTGTGCTGCTGCTAAGTCACTTCAGTTGTGTCTGACTGTGCAGACCCCACAGACAGCAGCCCACCAGGCTCCTCTGTCTCTGGGATTCTCCAGGCAAGAACACTGGAGTGGGTTGCCATTTCCTTCTCCAATGCATGAAAGCATGTTAAGTTGCTTCAGTCATATCTGACTCTGTGTGACCCCATGGACTGTAGCCTACCAGGCTCCTCCTTCCATGGGATTTTCCAGGTAAGAATACTGGAGTGCGTTGCCATTTCCTTCTCCAAATGGCAAACCACTTCAGTATTCTTGCCTTGAGAATCCCATGAACAGAATGAAAAGGCAAAAAGATAGGAAACTAAAAGATGAACTCCCTAGGTTGGTAGGTGCCCAATATGCTACTGGAGATCAGTGGAGAAATAATTCCAGAAAGAATGAAGGGATGGAGCCAAAGCAAAATTGATGCCCAGTTGTGGATGTGACTGTTGATAGAACCAAGGTCTGATGTTGTAAAGAGCAATATTGCACAGGAACCTGGAATGGTAGGTCCATGAATCAAGGCAAATTAAAAGTAGTCAAACAGGAGATGGCAAGATTGAACATCGACATTCTAGGAATCAGTGAACTAAGATGGACTGGAATGGGTGAATTTAACTCAGATGACCATTATATCTACTACTGTGGACAGGAATCCCTTAGAAGAAATGGAGTAGCCATCATGGTCAACAAAAGAGTCCAAAATGCAGTACGTGGATGCAATCTCAAAAACGACAGAATGATCTCTGTTCATTTCCAAGGCAAACCATTCAATATCACAGTAATCCAAGCCTATGCCCCAACCAGTAATGCTGAAGAAGCTGAGTTGAATGGTTCTGTGAAGACCTACAAGATCTTTTAGAACTAACATCCAAAAAAGATGTCCTTTTCATTATAGGGGACTGGAAAGCAAAAGTAGGAAGTCAGGAAACACCTGGAGTAACAGAGAAATATGGCCTTGGAGCACAGACTGAAGCAGGGCAAAGGCGAATAGAGTTTTCCAAAGAGAACATACTGGTCGTAGCAAATACCTCTTCCAACAACACAAGAGAAGACTCTACACGTGGACATCATCAGATGGTCAACACCGAAATCAGATTGATTATATTCTTAGCAGCCAAAGATGGGGAAGCTCTATACAGTCAGCAAAAATGAGACCACGAGCTGGCTATGGCTCAGTTCATGAACTCCTTATTGCCAAATTCAGACTTAAATTGAAAAAGTAGGGGAAACCACTAAACCAGTCAGGTATGACCTAAGTCAAATTCCTTATAATTATACAGTGGAAGTGACAAATACATTTAAGGGACTAGATCTGATAGACAGAGTCCCTAATGAACTATGGACGGAGGTTCTTGACAATGTACAGGAGACAGGGATTAAGACCATCTCCAAGAAAAAGAAATGCAAAAAAGCAAAATGGCTATCTGAGGAGGCCTTACAAATAGCTGTGAAAGAAGGGAAGCAAAAAGCAAAGGAGAAAAGGAAAGATATTCCCATGTGAATGCAGAGTTCCAAAGAATAGCAAGGAGAGATAAGAAAGCCATCCTTAGTGATCAATGCAAAGAAACAGAGGAAAACAACAGAATGGGAAATACTAGAGATCTCTTCAAGAAAATTAGAGATACCAAGGGAACATTTCATGCAAAGATGGGCACAATAAAGGACAGAAATGGTATGAACCACACAGAAGCAGAGGATATTAAGAAGAGGTGGCAAGAATACACAGAAGAACTGTATGAAAAAGATCTTCATGACCCAGATAATCACAATGGTGTGATCACTCACCTAGAGCCAACATCCTGGAATGTGAAGTCAAGTGGGCCTAAGAAAGCATCACTATAAACAAAGCTCCTGGAGGTGATGGAATTTGGGTTGCGCTATTTCAAATCCTGAAAGATGACGCTGTGAAAGTGCTCACTCAATATGCCAGAAAATTTGGAAAACTGAGCAGTGGCCACAAGACTGGAAAAGGTCAGTTTTCATTCCAATCGCAAAGATAGGCAATGCCAAAGAATGCTCAAACTACCACACAACTGCACTCATCTCACACGTTAGTAAAGTAATCCTCAAAATTCTCCAAGCTAGGCTTCAGCAATATGTGAACCATGAACTTCCAGATCTTCAAGCTGGATTTATAAAAGGTAGAGGAACCAGAGATCAAATTGCCAACATCCGCTGGATCATCTAAACAGCAAGAGAGTTCCAGAAAAACATCTATTTTTGCTTTATTGACTATGCCAAAGCCTTTGACTGTGTGGATCACAATAAACTATGGAAAATTCTTCAAGAGATGGGAATACCAGATCATCTGACCTGCCTCTTGAGAAACCTGTAGGCGGGTCAGGAAGCAACAGTTAAAACTGGACATGGAATAACAGACTGGTTCCAAATAGGAAAAGGAGTACGTCAAGGCTGTATATTGTCACCCTGCTTATTTAACTTATATGCAGAGCACATCATGAGAAATGCTGGGCTGGAGGAAGCACAAGCTGGAATCAAGATTGCAGGGAGAAATATCAATAACCTCAGATATGTAGATAACACCACCCTTATGGCAGAAAGGGAAGAAGAACTAAATAGCCTCTTGATGCAAGTGAAAGAGGAGAGTGAAAAAATTGGCTTAAAGCTCAACATTCAGAAAACTAAGATCATGCCATGTGGCCCTATCAGTTCAGTTCAGTAACTCAGTCGTGTCCGTGCCCATGAACTGCAGCACCCCAGGCATCCCAGTTCATCACCAATACCCAGAATTTACCCAAACTCATGTCCATTGAGTCGGTGATGCCATCTGACCATCTCATACTCTGTCTTCCCCTTCTCCTCCTGCCTTCAATCTTTCCCAGCATCAGGTTCTTTTCAAATGAGTCAGCTCTTTGCATCAGATGGCCAAAATACTGGAGTTTCAGCTTTAACATCAGTCCTTCCAATGAACACTCAGGATCTATTTCCCTTAGAATGGACTGGTTGAATCTCCTTGCAGGCCAAGGGAATCATTTCATGGCAAATAGATGAGGAAACAGTGGAAACAGTGACTGACTTTATTTTTTTGTGGCTCCAAAATCACTGCAGATGGTGATTGCAACCATGAAATTAAAAGACGCTTACTCCTTGGAAGGAAAGTTATGACCAACCTAGGCAGCATATTAAAAAGCAGAGACATTACTTTGTCAACAAAGGTCCGTCTAGTCAAGGCTATGGTTTTTCCAGTAATCATGTATGGGTGTGAGAGCTGGACTATAAAGAAGACTACAGAAGTGCAAAAGAATTGATGCTTTGAACTGTGGTGTTGGAGAAGACTCTTAAGAGTTCCTTGGACTGCAAGGAGATCCAGCCTGTCCATCCTAAAGGAGATCAATCCTGGGTGTTCATTGGAAAGGCTTATGTTGAAGCTGAAACTCCAATACTTTGGCCCCCTCATGTGAAGAGCTGACTCATTTGAAAAGAGCCTGATGCTGGGAATGATTGAGGTCAGAAGGAGAAGGGGATGACATAGGATGAGATGGTTGGATGGCATCACCAACTCAATGGACATGAGTTTTGGTAAAGTCCAGGAGTTGGTGATGGACAGGGAGGCCTGATGTGCTGCAGTTCATGGTATCGCAAAGCATCAGACACAACTGAGCAACTGAATTGAACTAGGTTGGTCATAGCTTTTCTTCCCAGGAGCAAGTATCTTTTAAAACTTTCATGGCTGCAGTCACCATCTGCAGTGATTTGACAGCCCAAGAAAGTAAAGTCTCTCACTGTTTCCATTGTTTCCCTACCTATTTGCCATGAAGTGATGGAACTGGATGCCATGATCTTAGTTTTTTGAATGTTGATTTTTAAGCCAACTTTTTCACTGTCCTCTTTAACTTTTGAATTTTCTGGTGGCTCAGATGGTAAAGCATCTGATTACAATGCAGGAGACCCAGGTTCGATCCCTTGGTTTGGAAGATCCTCTGGAGAAGGAAATGGCAACCCACTCCAGTACTCTTGCCTGGAAAGTCCCATGGATGGAGGAGCATGGTAGGCTACAGTCCATGGGGTCACAAAGAATCGGACATAACTGAGTGACTTCACTTCTTCACTTCTTTCACTTTCATCAAGAGGCTCTTTAGTTCTTTGCTTTCTTCCATAAGGGTGTTGTCATCTGCATATCTGAGGTTATTGATATTTCTCCCTGCAATCTTGATTCCAGCTTGTGCTTCCTCCAGCCCAGCATTTCTCATGATGTACTCTGCATATAAGTTAAATAAGCAGGGTGACAATATACAACCTTGATGTACTCCTTTCCCTATTTGGAACCAGTCTGTTGCTTCATGTTCAGTTCTAAGTGTTGCTTCCTGACCTGCATACAGGTTTTTCAGGAGGCAGGTAAAGTGGTCTGATATTCCCATCTCTTGAAGAATTTTCCACAGCTTGTTGTGATACACACAATCAAAGGTTTTAGCATAGTAAAGAAGCAGAAGTAGATGTTTTTCTGGAATTCTCTTGCTTTTTCTAGGATCCATTGAAGGTTGGAAATTTGATCTCTGGTTCCTCTGCCTTTTCGAAAGCCAACTTGAATATTTGGAAGCTTTTGGTTCATGTGCTATTTAAGTTTCGCTTGGAGAATTTTGAGCATTATTTTGCTAGCATGTGAAATGAGTGCAATTACACAGTAGTTTGAACATTCTTTGGTATTGGAAAGATAACTGACCTTCTCCAGTCTTGTGACCACTGTTGACTTTTCCAAATTTGCTGACATATTGAGTGCAACACTTTAACAGTATCATCTTTTAGGATTTGAAATAGCTCAGCTGGAATTCCATCACCTCCACTAGCTTTGTTTGCAGTAATGCTTACTAAAGCCCACTTGACTTTGCACTCCAAGATGTCTGGTTCTAGGTGAGTGACCACACCATCGTGGTTATCTGGGTTATGAAGATCTTTTTTGTATAGTTTCTGTGAATTCTTGGATCTCTTCTTAATATCTTCTGCTTCTGTTAGGTCCATACTGTTTCTGTCCTTTATTGTACCCATCTTTGCATAAAATGTTCTCTTGGTATCTCTAATTTTCTTGAAGAGATCTCTAGTCTTTCCCCTTCTATTATTTTCCTCTGTTTCTTTGTATTGTTCGCTTAAGAAGGCTTTCTTATCTCTCCTCGATATTCTTTGGAACTCTGCATTCAGATGGGTATATCTTTCCTTTTCTCCTTTGCTTTTCACTTCTCTTCTTTTCTCAGCTATTTGTAAGATGTCCTCAAAACAACCATTTTGCCTCTTTGCATTTTTTTTCCTTGGCGATGGTCTTGAACACTGCTTCCCGTACAATGTTACAAACCTCCATCCATAGTTCTTCAGGCACTCTATCAGATCTAACCCTTTGAATCTATTTATCACTTCCACTATATAATCATAAGGGATTTGATTTAGGTCATACCTTAATGGCCTAGTGGTTTTCCCTACTCTCTTCATTTAAGTCTGAATTTGGTAATAAGGATTTATTACCCTTAAGTTAATAAATTAAAAGGGTAGATAAATAAATATTAAAATAGTTTTATATATATATAAAAACTTTGATGATGAAGTAGAAATATTTGAATGTATAAAAATATATGAATTTATAGTGATACAAAAGGAAGCAATTTATATTTCCAATATAAATGTGAATGAATAGTGCAAGACTTGCTTAGTATTTAAAAATCTTTTTATTATGTATTGGATTATATAGCCAGTTAACAAACATGGTGTGATAGTTTCAAGGAAGCAGCAAAGGGACTCAGCCACACAAATACATGTATCCACTCTCCCCCAAACTCCCCTCCCAACCAGGCTGCTATATAACATTGAGCAGGGTTTCCTGTGCCATACAGTAGATCCTTGCTGGTTGTCCACTTTAAATATAGCAGTGTATACATGTCCATCCCAAACTCCCTAACTATCCCTTCCCCTCAAGCCTTGTTTATTTTTAACTGACTTTGGAAAGCAAATGTATTATTATGATATGTACATTAAATTTGTCTTTTCTTCGTTCAGTAAGAGTATATGCATTTCCAAGCATAAGTATTTCCTTGTTCTGTTTTGTTAAAGTAAATAATAGATACAGAAATGGTAAGACCAGTAATTCCAGAGGAAAATTTGATTCTTCACCAACAGGAATGACTAATGTGCAGTAGTTGCTACATCTGAAAAACCAAGCAGGAAGAGAAGCCAGGAGTTCATACAAAGTAACTGAATAGGGATTTCCATGGCAGTAAGTAAGCCTGGTTAGGACTCCAGGCTTCCATTTGCAGGGAATATGAGTTCAATCCTTGATATGAGAACTAAGATCCCATAGGCTAGTGGGGTAGGTACAAAAAATTAAAAAGAGAAAGAGAACTCCTATTGTGCTACAAAGTTACAAATTAGTCACACATACTAAGCAAAAGAGCTAACAAGAAAGACTCCCTTATACTCTAGAAGATAAGACCCTAACATCAAATGACAGACTTTGAAAATATAAGAAACCCATGGCTTTGAAATAATGCTAACAGATGAAATCAATGAGTTATGTAGCATTTAGCCAGTAAGATAGTAGTATATGTATGATATTTCTGGAAGAAATGTCTGGTTGCAAAAAAAAAAAAAAGGAAAAGAAAGTGAAAAGTACAAGATCAAAATCTACTGATGTCATGAGTGAAATTTAAAAATAAAACAGCTATCAGATTCTGGTTCAAGACATTGTTATAAGAGGCTCCTTAACACACTTCCTTCTATGGACACACCAAATCTACAGCTACACATGCAATAACTCCCTCTGAAAGAAATCTAGAAACAAGCTGAGTGATTCCTACATATCAAGCAAACACGAATAAATCAAAATGGGTAGGACCATGGTTGACATACTGTCAGACTCTAAGGAAAGCAAAATCTGGAGTCATGATTCAGGAGGAGAATGTTCACACCTTGGTCAAACTTGAAATCAGACAAGTAACAGCACTGAGAGCCTTGATAACACATGTGTGTAGGTACAGAGAACTGCCAAAGGAATGGCTTGAGAAAAGGATAGGTACAAGTACAGATCACTTCAGTCATGTCTGACTCTGCAACCCTATGGACGATAGCCTGCCGGGCTCCTCTGTTATGAGATTCTCCAGACATGAATACTGGAGTGGGTTGCAATGCGCTCCTCCAAGGGATCTTCCTGACCCAGAGATCAAACCCATGTCTCCTGCATCTCCTGCACTGGCAGATGGGTTCTTTACCATTAGCACTACCTGGGAAGCCCTAGAAAGGATAGGATTGTGGGTCAATCGAATAGTTTCCAGCACAGGGTCCGAAATTCAGCAAGAAACCAGAGCCAGGCTCATGGGCACAAACCCTGAGGCAGAAACCTAATCATATTAAATGGATGAAAAACAGGTGTATTGGAAAGGGTATTATGAGCATAAGGTAAAGATTTTTTTAAAAAATCATAGACATTGCAAGTAACTTACACTGTAGATATCAGGCTTTTTTGCAGCAAAATTGATTTCAACCCTACAAATCAGAGGAGCTGGTGTCCTTTAAGATTTCTCAAGTCATCTCAGAAGCTGAGAAATGCTGAGTCTGTAGGACACTGACATTGGCAAATAAAACTGGAAAAGGCTGAAGAGAGGAGTGGCTGACAAGTATGGGTTCTCTGTAGACTGACTCCTAAGATGGTCTTAAAGGTTTTCTCTGATTCATTATCCAGATTTTTTGTTTAGTGTGTCTGACACACTAACATTCCTGACAGTGTATGTCAAAACTTGGACTTTACCCCTAAGGACAATTCTGGCCTTTATTTTTCCCTTCCTCAATGAGGAACCATGAAAATAAAATTAAGCAAGTTATTTCAAGGAACTTCGAAAATTATCATGGACCATGCCAGTATAAGTTGAGTTGTATAAGTAGTCACAATCTTTGTTGTTATTACTGTGCAGGAAAACAGTTTCTTTTGCACAAATGTTCTTAAACTGAAATTATGCAAATAAGACCAAAATGCAGGATCACTCAAGCTATTTGGAAGTAAAAAGCCAATCAAGACTAATGTTTAAAATTAATGAATTGAATCAATGCTATAAAATTTTAAATTAGCAGGTTGATGGCATGCTCAAGTCACTGGGAAGCTCTGCACATCTTCAAGAAAGAAGAATTAGGCTTATCAAGGATTGAAAAAGAAGTATAAATGTACATCATTTAAAGGAGGACAACAGGTATTCATTACAGACTAACAAACTCCATTTCAGTGATGGTCAATTAAGCAAAGCAAGTATAAGGTATTTTAAAATTAGCTTCCAAGAAGGATTCATATTGGTTTGGAAAATTTAAACAAAAGCATCTTACTCTAGACTCTGTTTTGAAGAAGATAGCCATTATAAACAAGGGAATGAGGCAAATTCGGCTTGTCTTACAGACTAGTTATAGCAGCTCAAAACTATGTGGCCCTGTTGGTGGGACTGTGAGTTGACACAGCCACTATGAAAGATGGTATGGAGATTCCTTAAAAAACTAAGAATAGCTCTTCTTCTTCGTGAAAACACCAAATGGCGGATGACGCCGGTGCTGCGGGAGGGCCCGGAGGCCCCGGGGGCCCTGGAATGGGAGGCCGCGGTGGCTTCCGCGGAGGCTTCGGTAGTGGCGTCCGGGGCCGGGGTCGCGGCCGGGGTCGGGGCCGGGGCAGAGGCCGCGGAGCTCGCGGAGGCAAGGCCGAGGACAAAGAGTGGCTCCCCGTTACCAAGCTGGGCCGCCTGGTCAAGGACATGAAGATCAAGTCCCTGGAGGAGATCTACCTTTTCTCTCTGCCCATCAAGGAGTCTGAGATTATTGACTTTTTCCTGGGAGCATCCCTCAAGGATGAGGTTTTGAAGATTATGCCTGTACAAAAGCAGACCCGTGCTGGCCAGCGGACCAGGTTCAAGGCATTTGTTGCCATTGGGGATTACAACGGACATGTCGGTCTGGGTGTCAAGTGCTCTAAGGAAGTAGCCACTGCCATCCGTGGGGCCATCATCCTGGCTAAGCTGTCCATCGTCCCCGTCCGAAGAGGCTATTGGGGGAACAAGATTGGGAAGCCCCACACGGTTCCTTGCAAGGTGACTGGCCGCTGTGGCTCTGTGCTGGTGCGCCTCATCCCTGCCCCCAGAGGCACTGGCATTGTCTCCGCCCCTGTGCCCAAGAAGCTGCTGATGATGGCTGGCATCGACGACTGCTACACTTCTGCCAGGGGCTGCACCGCCACGCTGGGCAACTTCGCCAAGGCCACTTTTGATGCTATCTCCAAGACCTACAGTTATCTCACCCCTGACCTCTGGAAAGAGACAGTGTTCACCAAGTCTCCATATCAGGAATTCACTGACCATCTTGTGAAGACCCACACCAGAGTCTCCGTGCAGAGGACCCAGGCCCCAGCTGTAGCCACCACATAATTTTATAAAGAGAATAATAAAGTGAATGAAACCAGAAAAAAAAAAAAAAAAACTAAGAATAAAGCCACCGTATGACCCAGCAATCCCAATCCTAGGCATATACCCCGAGGAAACCAAAATTGAAAAAGACACATGTATCCCATTGTTCATTGCAGCACTATTTACAATAGCTAGAACATGGAAGTAACCTAGATGTCCATCAACAGATAAATGGATAAACAAGTTGTGGTACATATACACAATGAAATATTACTCAGCCATAAAAAGGAATGCATTTGAGTCAGTTCTAATGAGGTGGATGAATCTAGAGCCTAATATACAGAGTGAAGTAAGTCAGAAAGAGAAAAATAAATATCGTATACTAACACATATATACAGAATCTAGAAAAATGTTTCTGGAGAATTTATTTGCAGGGCAGCAGTGGAGAAACAGACATAAAGAACAAACTTATGGACATGGGGAGAGGGGAGGAGAGGCTAAGATGTATGGAGAGAATAACATGGAAACTTACATTACCATATGTGAAGTAGATAGCTAACAGGAATTAGCTGTATGTCTCAGGAAACTCAAACAGGGGCTCCATATCAACCTAGAGGGGTTGGGTAGGGAGGGAGATGGGAACGAAATTCAAAAGGGAGTGGGTATATATATACACCTATGGCTGATTCATGTTGCGGTTTGACAGAAAACAACAAAATTCTGTAAAGCAATTATCTTTCAATTAAAAAATAAATTTTAAAAAATGTGCTCCCCACATTAATGAAGAAGATAGATGATATCACCTGTTTCTAAAGTTGAAAATACTTCAGGGATTCATCAAACAACAAAAAGCTTTATTTAAAAACACACACACACAAAGATTTAGACTGCTACAGAGAGTTAGTGGAGAAAGATTTTTTAAAAGTCCTTTAGTCGGAAGAAAAGTTAATATAAGTAACCCAAGCAATGCACCTAAGAGAATGTAAGTATCAGTTTATGCCAGCTGTAATAACCTTGGAACATTATTTTAAAATGCCTCTATAACAGTGATAGTTCACATTAATTTATTAGACCAGGGATTATCCTAAGTACTGAACAGAAATTAACTTCCATGATCTTCACAAAACAAAGTATGTACTATTATCTTCCCACCATTACAAATAACATAGCCATGTCTTTGAAAAGTTAAAAACTTGCCAGAGCTTCCACAGAGAGTATGCTAGCATTCCGATCTAGGTAATACGGCACTCAGCCTATACTGTTAACTACCGAATTATAGCCTTCTGAGAAAAGAAGGACATTTCATCATGTAAAAAGCCACTGATTAACAGCAGCTGACAGAAAAATTAAAAACATAGCCTAACAGGGAGTAAGACTGTATCTAGTATAGAAATCATGACTGGACACACTCAAAAAAGAGTCAGCAAGAGGAAGGAAAAGAAATACTGCACACCCACTACAGTGGTGATGAAACTAGGATGGACAAACAGAATGAAAACCATAGCAGCAATCCAGTGATTCAGTGGAGACCTACAGCTTCCTCTTTTTATGGAGCAAGTAAAGAACACACTGATCTATGGCAATAGGTTTCTCAGAGTCAGACGGTCCAGAGTAAACTAGAGGTGATATCTTGCTGTGTTTTTTTTGTAATTGTATCTTTCTAATTAAAGGATAATTGTTTTACAGTATTGTGTTGGTTTTTACCAAACATCAACATGAATCAGCCTTATGTCCCCTCCCACTAGAATATCCCTCCCACCTCCCTCTCCATCCCACCCTTCCAGGTTATTTATATTTCCATGATGATTAGTGATGTTGAGTATCTTTTCATGTGTCTATTAGCCATCTGTGTGCCTTCTTTAAAAAAATATCTATTTAGTTCCTTGCCTATTTTTTGAGTTGGTTTCTTCGATGTTGCATTTCGTGACTTATGAGTTAATTCTTTATCAGATAAAAATTTTCTAAATGTCTGCCTTTTTGTCTTGTTGATAGTTTCCTTCACCATACAAAAGCTTTTGTGTTTGATATACTCTCATTGTCTATCTTTGTTTCCCTTGCTTAAAAAAACATATCAAAAATATAGTGTCAACCAATATCAAAGATCATATTGCCTATGTTTTCCTCTAGGAGTTTTTATGTTGTCAGGTCTTACATTTAAGCCTTTGGTCCACATTTTGAGTTTATTTTTTGTACATGTGTTTTGTACATATTGCTGCACTCAGTACGTCAGCGAATTTGGAAAACTCAGCAGTGCCCACAGGACTGGAAAAGGTCAGTTTTCATTCCAATCTCAAAGAAAGGCAATGCTAAAGGATGCTCAAATTCAGTTCAATCACTCAATCATGTCCGACTCTTTGTGACCCCATGGACAGCAGCACACCATGGGGTCTCCCTGTCCATCATCATTTCCCAGAGTCTACTCAAAGTCATGTCCATTGAGAGGGTGATGCCATCCAACCATCAAATCCTCTGTCATCCCTTTATCCTCCCACCTTCAATCTTTCCCAGCATCATGGCCTTATCAAATGAGTCAGTTCTTCAAATCAGGTGGCCAAAGTATTGGAGTTTCAGCTTCAACTTCAGTGCTTCCAATGAATATTTAGGACTAATTTCTTTTAGGATAAATTGGGTGGATCTCCTTGCTCCCCAAGGGAATCTCAAGATTCTTCTTCAACACCACAGTTTAAAACCATCAATTCTTCAGTGCTCAGCTTTCTTTATAGTCTAACTCTCATATTCGTACATGACTACTGGAAAAACCATAGCCTTGACAAGATGAACCTCTGTTGGCAAAGTAATGTCTCTTCTTTTTCATATGCTATCTAGGTTAGTCATAACTTTCCTTCCTGGGAGCAAGTGTCTTTTAATTTCATGTCTGCAATCACCATCTGCAGTGATTTTAGAACCCAAAACAGTAAAATCTGCCACTGTTTCCACTGTTTCCCCGCCTATTTGCTAAGCAATGATGGGACCTTATTGCCAAATTCAGACTTAAATTGAAGAAAGTAGGGAAAACTATTAGACCAGTCAGGTATGATCTAAATCAAATCCCTTATGATTATGCAGTGGAAATGAGAAATAGATTTAAGGGACTAGATCTGATAGACAGAGTGCCTGATGAACTATGGATAGAGGTTCATGACATTGTACAGGAGACACGGATTAAGACCATCCCCATGGAAAAGAAATGCAAAAAAAGCAAAATGGCTGTCTGAGGAGGCCTTATGAGAGAGTCATCTCCTAGGTAGGTTGATAAGAAGCCTAGAGGACCCCAAGGAGAGAGGAGTCTGGAATTCTCAAGGAGGAAGAAAGGACAGACTTATTTTTCTCTCTACATTCCTTAGGATTATATAACAATAATGTATCCTGCTTGAGGACAGTCTGGAAAAAATCCTTCTGGCTAATCCTGTTATCTTAAAATGTAAATTATGGGAATGGGCTTTGTGAGGTCTTTACAACCTGCAGACACTCTTTTGATTCACTGTAATAATTTGAGAGTATATAACTCAAGTGCTAATGCTTAACAAGGGGGTATTCTTTCTACCCCCTTCTGATGCCTATGTCAGAAGCTTTCTCTATCTCCTTTATACTTTAATAAAACTTTATTATACAAAAGCTCTGAGTGATCAAGCCTCATCCCGGATTGAATTCTTCTCTTCCGGAAGCCAAGATTCCCAGTGTCTTTGTTGTGATTTCATCCACAACCTTTCACTTACAAATAGCTGTGAAAAGAGAAGAGAAAAGCAAAGGAGAAAAGGAAAGATACTCCCATCTGAATGCAGAGTCCCAAAGAACAGCAAGGAGAGATAAGAAAGCCTTCCTCAATGATCAGTGCAAAGAAATAGAGGAAAACAACAGAATGGGAAAGACTAGAGATCTCTTCAAGAAAATTAGAGATCTCAGGGGAACATGTAGTGCAAAGATGGGTATGGACCTAACAGAAGCAGAAGATATTAAGAGGTGGCAAGAATACACAGAAGAACTGTACAAAAAAGATCTTCATGACCCAGATAATCATGACGGTGTAATCACTCACCTAGAGCCAGACATCCTGGAATGTGAAGTCAAATGGGCCTTGGAAAGCATCACTACAAACAAAGCTAGTGGAGGTGATGGAATTCCAGTTGAGCTATTTCAAATCCTAAAAGATGATGCTGTGAAAGTGCTGCACTCAACATGTCAGCAAATCTGGAAAACTCAGCAATGGCCACAGGACTGGAAAAGGTCAGTTTTCATTCCAATCCCAAAGAAAGGCAATGCCAGAGAATGCTCAAACCACCATACAATTGCACTCATCTCACACACTAGTAAAGTAATGCTCAAAATTCTCCAAGCCAGGCTTCAGCAATATGTAAACTGTGAACTTCCAAATGTTCAAGCTGGTTTTAAAAAAGGCAGAGGAACAAGAGATCAAATTGCCAACATCTGCTGAATCATCAAAAAAGCAAGAGAGTTCCAGAAAAATATCTATTTCTGCTTTATTGACTATTCCAAAGCCTTTGACTGTGTGGATCACAATAAACTGTGGAAAATTCTTCAAGAGATGAAAATACCAGACCACTTGACCTGCCTCTTGAGAAATCTGTATGCATGTCAGGAAGCAACAGTTAGAACTCGACATGGAACAACAGACTGGTTCCAAATAGGAGAAGGAGTACATTAAGGCTGTATACCGTCACCCTGCTTATTTAACTTATATGCAGAGGACATCATGAGAAACACTGGGCTGGAGGAAGCACAAGCTGGAATCAAGATTGCCGAGAGAAATATCAATAACCCCAGTGAAGAGGAACTAAAAAGCTCTTGATGAAAGTGAATGAGAGTGAATAAATTGGCTTAAAACTCAACATTCAGAAAACTAAGATCATGGCATCTGGTCCCATCACTTCATGGGAAATAGATGGGGAGACAGTGGAAACAGTGTCAGATTTTATTTGGGGGGCTCCAAAATCACCTCAGATGGTGATTGCAGTGATGAAACTCAAAGACACTTACTCCTTGGAAGGAAAGTTATGACCAACCTAGACAGCGTATTGAAAAGCAGAAACATTACTTTGACAACAGAGGTCCATCTAGTCAAGGCCATGGTTTTTCCAGTAGTCATGTATGATGTGAGAGTTGGACCATAAGGAAAGCTGAGGGCCGAAGAATTGATGCTTTTGAACTGTGGTGTTGGAGAAGACTCTTGAGAGTCCCTTGGACTGCAAGGAGATCCAATCTGTCCATCCTAAAGGAGATCAGTCCTGGGTGTGCATTGGAAGGACTGATGTTGAAGCTGAAACTCCAATACTTTGGTCACCTGAAGGGAAGAACTGACTCATTTGAAAAGACCCTGATGCTGGGAAATATTGAGCGCAGGAGAAGAAGGGGACAACAGAGGATGAGATGGTTGAATGGCATCACTGACTCGGTAGATGTGAGTTTGAGTAAACTCCGGGAGTTGATGATGGACAGGAAGGCCTGGCATGCTGCAGTCCATGGGGTCACAAAGAGTTGGACATGACTGAGCAACTGAACTGAACTGGACTGAACATGATGTGAGAAAGTAGTCCAATTTGATTCTTTTGCATGTGGTGATCCAGTTTTCCCAACACCATTTACTGAAGAGCCTGTCTTTTACCATTGTATGCTATTGCCTCTTTTGTTGTCGATTAATTGACCATATAAGCATGAATTCATTTCTGGGCTTTCTGTTCTTTTCCATTGATTTCTGTGTCTGTTTTTATGCCAATATCCTACTGTTTTGATTACTATAATTTTTTAATATAGTTTGAAATCAGGGAGATTTGTATCACCCTTCTTTCTCGAGATTGTTTTGGCTATTCAGAGTCTTTTGTGCTTCCATACCAATTTTTGAACTATTTGTTTTAGTTTTATGAAAAATATCATTGGCATTTCAATAGGGATTATATTCAATCTGTAGATTGCCCTAGGTAATATGGTCATTTTAACAATGGCTATTCTTCCCATTCATGAGCACAGCATATCTTTCCATCTGCTTGTGTCACCTTCAATTTCTTTCATCAGTATCTTATGGTTTTCTGAGTACAGGTCTTTTACTTTCTTAGTTAGATTTATTCTTGTGGACTGTAACCTGCCAAGCTCCTCTGTTCATGGAATTCTCCAGGCAAGAATACTGGAGTGGGTAGCCATTCCCTTTTCCAGGGAACCTTCCTGATCCAGGAATCTACCAATTGTTCAAACCAGGTCTCCTGCATTGCAGGCAGATTCTTTACCATCTGCGTTGCCAGGGAAGGGTATCTTATGATTATAAGGATCCCAAGGGTCAATCCAGCCACAGCATTAGTTCTGAAAGGGGAGAAGTCTGTAGGGACTTGCCACAGCCTCAGGTGAATGTCCGTAGACATTTCTAGCCAATAACATTGCTATCAATAAGCAAAGACCAACAGAAAATAAGAAGTAAAGTGAGGAAAGTTGTTGAGAATGATTCTTTGATTTATGATTTGAGCACATGTTTACATGTTGATTGAAGCCATTCACTGAAATGGGAGCACTAGAAGCAGTTTTTAGTAAAATCTAGGACATTCAAGATGTTAAGCTTGAAATGCTTATTTAAGATCTTCAAATCTACATGGGAACAGAATCTAAAAAGAATGACTATATGTACATGTATAGTTAAATCGCCTTGCAGTACACTTAAAGTGTTATACAAGATATTATACACCAACTATGTCATTTAGTCACTGACTCATAGTATCTGATTCTTGTGATCTTCATGGACGGTAGCCTGCCAGTCTCCTCTGTCCATGGGATTTCCAGGCAAGCATACTGGAGTGGGTTTTCCATTTCCAGGGTATCACCAGCCATTCCCCAGTGGCTCAGTGGTAAAGAATAAGCCTGCAATGCAGGACACCTGTAGAAGACACACTTTCAATCCCTGGATAAGTTTTCTATACTACAATACCAGAAGTGGGTAGCCTTTCCCTTCTCTGGGGCTCTTCCCAACCCAGGGATTGAACCCAGGTCTCCCACATTGCAGGTGGATTCTTTACCAACTGAGCCACTAGAGAAGCCCAAAAATATGGGAGTGGGTAACCTATCCCTTCTCCAGCAGCTCTTCCTGACCCAGGAACCAAACCGGGGTCTCCTGCATCACAGGTGGATTCTTTACCAACTGAGCTATCAGGAAAGCTGCCACAATATAAATAAAAATCAAATTTAAAATAAATTTTTTAAAAATGATCTCCAAATGAGACAGCAAGACCTACTCATTTGGAACTCAGAATGAAGATTCAGTTGAATAGAAATTTAAACATGAGAACAGAAAGTTTGATTAGTCCTAGCAAAATTATGTATTTCAGTAGGATTACATTTCAGTAGGATATGTAATTCAGTAGGATTACAAACAAGGCATATAAAAATTTTCCATTAGGCAGACTTTTGAAGAGTCACTGGGAAAGAGGAAGGGGGTTTGTTCCTTTATACTACGTCATGTCTTTGTTAGACTACAGAATGTGATGTTCTTACAAACCACCAGAACACAACCACTCCCTCACAGATCACTTTACCTCTGTTCTCCCACATGCACTCTCGATCATGTGCCTTAAGAATACAATTTACAATTGTGATTCCAGCCATTTAATACTAACTTCCTCCTTTTAAGAGTTTCTGAAGCTTCCTGACTACTACTAACTACAAAGAATCATAAGCATTAATATAATAGACAGGGGAATTTTTTAATGCTTCGAGATATCCTAAATTTCTTACAATAAAAACTATCTCTTTATTTTTTGGAAAACACAGGCACAGATCTTCAATTCCTCACTTAATTTCATCCCTCTTTTCACTCTTTTTTTTTTTAAATGTGTGGGTACTCAACTCAGTCTGATTTTTCTGTATTTCTTGGTCAAATATGGATTTTCTAATCCACTTCCCCTTGCTCAATGAAATACATATTCCTAAACCCTTCTTTCTCTATCACTTGACCTTTAAAAACTAAAATGGAGCTAACTTTAGTGATGATGCTGGGTTTGTTCTTTTTTTTTTTTTTTTGGATTACACTAACATCTGAGGTTACTTTTTTTTTAATATTCAAGAAAATTTCAGGTTACCTAAACCAACATGTTCCAAATTCACATAAGGAGGCAGGTTGCTCTCTCTCACTCTTATCTGATTTTTTATCATCACATCAGAAAACAGATATTTTAAATCATCTGAGAAATAACAAAGCAAAGTGATGAGAAATCTTTAACGTCTGTCAAAATAGAAAATCTTAGATGCCATCTTGAATCATGCTGTATGTTTTTCTTATCTTCCAAATTTCTCATAAATCTGAGTTATTTTTCTAATTTCATGTTTCCTTAGCCTATTATTGTGTATGACTTCTATTTCAGTCTGAAAATCATCTAGCTTCACAATTCTTTCACTTTCTTGGGTGCTCACTTTATAGAACATCACTCCTGAAATCAACATCAATTCCTAAATTTCCATTCTCAGTTTTACTTCAACTCTCCTATCTGGAACTATTATAAAAAGAAAATACAATCTCACTTCCACTTTGAAGTTATTCTCCTAGAAATATTAGTATGCACCCTTGTAGTGAAGCATGTGGAATCTCTTAGGTCTGTTTTCCTGAAGCTTTTACCCAGGAAATATGGATTTATTCAGAGAAACTAGATCTTAGTCATTTTACTCTGAAAGACTAGGAAACTTTAGATGTGAAATTAATCTCAAAGGAAGTAGTATTGTTAAAGGCTAATTTTCATTCAAAGGGGAAAAAATTCTAAAATCTGCATATGTAAAATAACAAAAATTACTCAAATTTGGGGCTTCCTTTGTGATCCTTTGGCTCAGACTCTAGCTTGTGGTGTAGAGGGCCTGGATTCGATCCCTGGTCAGAGAATTTGACCCTGCATGAGGCAACTAAAGAGCCACATGATGCAATAAAGATCAAAGATCCCACCTGCCACAACTATGACTCAGGACAGCCAAATAAATAAATACTTTTTAATTATTCAGATTTCTTTAAAATCCAGATGAAATGTATGCTCTAATTTCCTAGTCTTTTCTCTGGTTGTTTAGCCCTCTGTAGGCTCTTTCCTCCTTTTGCCAGAGAGCTTGAGTCCAAGTCAATCCAGGCTCAATTTAGACAGGCTGCTTTTTCTCACATTACAGCCTTTTCAACACAATGAAGAAAAGTAACGTAATTCCTATTCTGCAATATTTGTGTATGAATGTACCCATTAAAAAGTGTAATAAAGTATTAAATAATTGGACAATTTGTTTTAAAGAGGCTTATATATATGCAAAACTTCTTTGTGGGATATGATATAATAATTTATAACAAGATGCACATAATAAGATATATTGATATATTTGGTCTTCAGACTTCATTTGTGACTCACACACCCACAGTGCTTACATTTTCCTGAGTGATTAGAGCAATAGAAACATCTTTTGTTACACTCGTTTTTTGGCCTTGGTTTCTAATATAACTCAGAGCAATAAGGGTAAAATGGGTGCCTTTTATTAGTTTTTTTTAAATGTATATGTGTCATCAAGTCCCTTAACAATTCACCTGATACTATCACATCATTGTTAATCAGTCATACCCCAATACAAAATAAAAAGTTTACAAAAGAAAATTTTAAAACCTTTTCAACCACACCTGAGTTTATGCTAATGAGATAACTTTTGGAATGTTCCTATATAACCTATGGATAGAGGCTGATTAACAAGGGGACCAACCATATAGAGTGCTGAAACTTTCAGCCCCACTCCCCATCCTCCAGGGAAGGGAAAAGGATTGGAGGTTGAATTAATCACCAATGACTGATAATCAGTCATTCTATTGATACATGATGAAGCCCCCAGAAAACCCCAAAAGGACAGGGTTCAGAGAGCTTCCAAGTCAGTTGAAGAAGAATACTCCCATGCACCAGGACAGTAAGGCATCATCCCAAACTTCATGGCCACAGAAGTTCCTGTGCTCAGGAAACTTCCAGACCTCATTCTATGTATGTCTTCATCTGGCTGCTAATTCTTCTCCTTTAATAGCCTTTGTAATAAACTAGGAATCTAGAAAATAAGAGGCTTCCCAGGTGGCTTAGTAGTAAAGAATCCGCCTGCCAATCCAGGAGACTTGAGTTCAATGCCAGGAAGGCCCTCTGGAGGAAGAAATGGCAACCCACTTCAGTATTCCTTTCTGGAAAATCTCATGGGCAGAGGAGCCTGGTGGGCTACAATCCATGGGGTCACAGAGTCAGATACCACCAAGCAACTAAGCACGCATGCACACACTAGTAAGTAAACTGCTTTCCTGAGCTCTGCCTCTGCGAGCTGTACTAGCAAATTAAACAAACTGACAAATTAAAAATTAATACAAAAATATATGGTTTTCTAAAAGATAAAAATTATTGGAAACGACTAAGAAGAATGAGAAATCCTAAGCCTCAAAATCATAGAGAAAAGGGAAAATGTGGTCAAAGAAATCCTCTTAAATAGATAGGAGTTCTGAGAACTTCATGGACAAATTTAACCAAATTTCTAAGAAGTATATATGCACCTATATGCTACGGTCTGAATGTTTGTGCCCCTCAAAAATTTATGTGTTGAAATCCTAATGCCCAAAGACAGTGGTATTAGGTGGTGGGGCCTTTAGGGGGGTGCTTAGGTCATGAGGATGGGGCCATCAAGAATGAGACTCATTAAAAAAAAAAAAAAAAAAGAATGGGACTCCTGCCTTATAAAAGAAGTTCCAGGAAACCCCTAGACTTTCCCTTCCATCCTGGGAAGAGATAGGATGGGGGTTGTCACCAACACATGATCATGCTGATGCCTTGACTTGGACTTCCCAGCTGCAGAACTTTGAGAAATACATTTTCTGTTGTTTATAAGCTACCTAGTGTCCAGTGTTTTGTTACAGCATTCCAAACATGCAAAGACACTATAATACAGGTGAATTTCATCAAATGGTTCAGAAAATAGAAAAGAAAGAGCATTCTGACTCATTCTACAAAGTAGACATAAACTGATTTCAAGCTTGCAGAGCACACACACATAAAAACTATGGGTCTTCCCACTTACACATAGAAATGCTTAGAGCAAACCTTACAATGTATTTAAAGAATACTGTATTCCAATTATGTTAGACCTGTCCCTCAGCCCTCAGCATCCACTCCCACCTCCTTCATCATACCTACCATTGCTTCAGAAAATGGAAAGCTAAGAATGACATTTTCCAGACTCCCTTTTATTTTCTTTATGCAAATTTGTAACCACCAATTAAATTCAATAGTGTGTGAGACTTGGGAGTAAAAATAAAGCAGGAGCTAACTTTCTACTGATAATAAAGGTCATAAATTGTGAATTTCCTGATGCAATTGTGGCTAGCCTGAGTATTCCTGTGTCCAGCCACCAGCCCATTATGGCTGAAAAGAAAATTGTGGTGGGACCTCCCTGGTGGTCCAGTGGTTTAGACTTTGCCTTCCAATGTAGGAGGAGCAGGTTTGATCTCTGTACAGGATGCAAAGTTCTCATGGCCAAAAAGTCAAAACATGAAACAGACAATATTATTACAAATTCAATAAAGACTTTAAAAAGAAGAGAAAATTGTGATGAGGGTGGCATGGAGGCAAAACTCCCTGGATGCTGCAGACACTGGTATCACCGTTACTGCAGTACGACCTTGACCTCAAGGGCATCAGCCAAGAATCGCCAACTCAGAGAGATATAGAAGCTGAAAGGGGCCAGGCCCCACCATTGCTCTGGAGAGGCAATGGACATCTCAAATGGACAAGTGTTGGAGAGCAAGAGTCAATCCCTGTGAACATTCTTTTATCACAGGTTTCTTCTGTGGAATAGCTGAGTTTGTGGTTTTGTTTTTCAGAACTCTGCTTCAGCAAGATGTGAAAAAGAGGTGAGGTTATGGAAGCTCATTCAATCCCAGATATGATGAAGGAAGAGGGCCACCAGGAAACGACCCCCTGTCCCCAGAAGAATGGGTTGAATTTATCACTTAGCCACCTGCTTGGCCCTAATCCTCCTTCAATGGCCAGTGGATGAGGAAGGTGCATGTCTGCATTAAGAAGCAGACAACTGGACATGAACTTTCATGGCAGAAGGAAACCAGCAAGAAACGGAATGCTGACCATGCTGGACAAGCTAGATGAATGCGTGCATCGAAACAAGGACTGCTCTGTGTCCTCACATTCGAATGAGGTCATGCTGGGAATTTCCTCTGCAGGGATCTGGCAGGACTGACATGCAGTTCTCTAAATGCACATGTTTGTCTCATCTTTTTTGTCATTTATTAAAGTATTAGCATGCTTTATATTAATTAAAATATTAATTGATATACTATTAAATAATAAAATACTAATTAATTGACACACAATTAAAGTATTGATATACTATATATTAATTAATATGTTATATACTAGTATTACTATACTATATACTATAATCTCACCTTTATATAATTAAAAAACAAAACGCTCCAAATGTGAAGAAAAGTAAAATGTTGTGTATTGAGTGCTGCTAGTGTCGCTGTTTTCAACGTCTGAAATACTGTTCATGGTTTTTATTGTTATTATTCTCATTTATAAATATATCACACTGTATTTACTAAAAAAAAGAAAGAAAGAAAGAACCCGCAACTCTCATTAGTCTCCAATCATTTTTCATATTTGAACTTTGGGTGCACAAAAAAATTTTAATTATAATTTGAGATTCCTAGTACACTAGCCTCTTGACATTCTTGTTTTCTTTTGTTGTGTTTGATGTTTATTATATGAATATCATTAGCCAATATAAAAGCTAGAACTTTATAACATGTCTATGTGCTCCTGCTAATCCTGCCTCCTGCCTACCATACAAATGTCACCATTATATTGAACTTTGATCATCAAACCCTTGATTTGTCTTCACTTTTACCATATATGTGCCTAAATAATGCAAGCATACTGATTAAAGTTGGTGGCTAAGAGGTAAAGAACTTGGCTGTCAATGTAAGAGACATGGGTTTGATCCCTGGGTCAGAAGATCTGCTAGAGAAGGAAATGGTCACTCAATCCAGTATTCTTGCCTGGAAAATCCCCTGGACAGAGGAACCTGGCAGGCTACAGTCCATGGAGTCACAAAACATCAGACACAACTTTGTGACTAAGCAGGCACACACTGATTAAAGTTGTCCCCACAAAACAATTCTTCATTTTAATAACCACATTTCTTAGACCCTAGATTTCTCTTAATATAGCATTTGTTGGATGATGTTTATAAATGAAAAATGTAGATATATGTACTTCCCAATGTAGTTGTACAAACATAAATTGAAATCAGTCAAGTGTAAGAGATCTCATTTATCTACATTTCCAACACTTGGTATTACCTATTTATTAGTTTTGCCGTTAAAATGGGTATGAAATATTATATTACTATGATCTTGACTTGCAGTTCTCAAGTTATGAATGAAGCTGAGCATCTCTAAAAATACAGCTTATTAGGTTATGTACTTCCTCTTCCATGAAGTGCTTTTCAATTATTTTTCCTAACTTTTGTCTTTCTAATTATTTCATAACAGTTGTTTATAGGTTCTTGGTACTAATACTGTGCTCATTAAAAGTAATTGAAACATGTTAATTATCATATGTGAAATCAATCGCCAGCCCAGGTTTGATGCTCGGGGCTGGGGCACCAGGATGACCCAGGGAGAGGGAATCAGGAGGGAGGATGGAGGGGGGTTCTGGAAGGGGAACATATGTATACCCATGGCAGATTCATGTCAATGTATAGCAAAACCAACACAATAAAGTAAAAAATAAAAATAAAAGTAATTGAAATATCTTTTCCCAGCTCAGTTTTCAAAAATTTTTAATTTAAAAACACTATAAAGTGTTTTGATAAACACAAGTTCATAAAGAATCTGCCTGCCACTGCAGAAGATACAGATTCAATCCTGGATCTGGAAGATCCCCTGGAGAAGGAAATGGCAACCTACTTCAGTATTCTTGCCTGGGAAATTCCATGGACAAAGGAGTCTGACAGGCTACAGTCCATGGGATTGCAAAAGAACCAGACACAATTTAGCAACTAAACAACAAAGTCTTTTAATAGACAAAATAGGACAATATCTGGAACAAGGAATGTTGAAAAGAAGTATGAAAAAAGGGAAGAAAAGAATGAATAACAAACTAAATTTAAAAAAGCAAAATAAAGGAAAGCTCATCCTAAGATTAGTGGAAAAAAGGTTAACATAAGAGGACAAACTGAAGAGAGAAAGGCATCGGAATATCCTCATGACCTAATATGATAAGGATTATCGTAAGTTACAAGAAGAAATAATAATTTTACAATGGGTCTAAATTTTAAAGATGTTAGTGAATAAAGTTCCACTCATAGGTAAATCTTCTTCATCTCACATATTGATTTCCTTTTAGAATCACAGAAAACATCATTCCAGCCCCATCCTCTCTCAGCCCAGAAAACAATTGAAGCACATTCCTCTGCAGAAAAGTTGGGTTCATTTTGGTGCCAAAATCTAAGGAGAAACAAAGGGTAAAAACACTTCAGTGAATGCTGAATGATTGATTAGAAAGTAATAGGGTAAGAGTTGAAAAAATTGGGGTTCATATAGCCATCCCCAAAAACCTCATATGCAGGTGACTTCCCTGGTGGTTCAGTGGTTAGGATTTGCCTCCCAATGCAGAGGACACAGGTTTGATCCTTGGTCAGGAAGCTTAGATCCCACATGTCTTAAGACCAAAATCCCAAAACATAAGCAGTATTGTAACAAATTCAATAAAGACTTTAAAAATGGTCCACATCGAAAAAAAGTCTTAAGAATGAAACCACATGTGCAGACACATACTTTCACTCTTGCTAATCTAAAATTCTCCTGGAAAACAAGTTTTTATGAAACAAGGCAAGATTTAATGTTTTAAAATCTGATCTTCACTTCCTCTTCTATACAGAGCACTTATCCTGACCCCTCTCACTTATGCACTCTTATCATATTCCTAAATCTCTCTGTTCTCATGGAGCTACACAAAGTGAGTATCAGAATGCTTGGGTCTGGGATACAATCTGTGGTAGGGTGGGACAGAAGGGACAGGACATTATTTTTGAAATTAAAAGAACCTGGTACTGCTGCTGACTCATTTGACTTTAAGGAAGTAATTAAATTCTTCATCTACAAAGATAGGAATCACCATAAGTTCCCCAAATAGCTCAATTACAAGGTTATGTAATAATCAAATGTAATAATGTATAATTAAATTTGAGGTTTTTTAAAGCCACAAGCGAATAGTATTACTATATAATTATCTTATTAGAATTTGGGCATAATACTGTTTCAGACGTTTAAATCTTATTAATTGGAAAAATACTTAATTAAATTGTTTAGGAGCAGCAAAAGTAACAGTTAAGAGCACCATCTTTGGACTTATATAGAGTTGAGACTACTTTCTCATCTTACTAGTTTATTGAACTTGGGCAATTTATTCTATTTCTTATCAGTAAAATGAATTCTGAAAAAGAAGTTTTTATGAAATTTAGGTAAGATAATGCATGCACTTAGTAAGAACTTAATGATTGTTAGACTCTTGTTTTCATTATTATAGCCATTCAATTCAGTTCAGTTCAGTCGCTCAGTCATGTCAGACTCTTTGCGACCCCATGAAGCGCAGCATGCCAGGCCTCCCTGTCCATTACCAACTCCCGGAGTCTACCCAAACCCATGGCCATCGAGTCAGTGATGCCATCCAGCCATTTCATCCTCTGTCGTCCCCTTCTCCTTCTGCCCTCAATCCTTCCCAGCATCAGGGTCTTTCCAATGAGTCAACTCTTTGCATCAGGTGACCAAAGTATTGGAGTTTCAGCTTCAATATCAGTCCTTCCAATGAACACCCAGGACTGATCTCCTTTAGGATGGACTGGTTGGATCTCCTTGCAGTCCAAGGGACTCTCAAGAGTCTTCTCCAACACCACAGTTCAAAAGCATCAATTCTTCAGCCCTCAGCTTTCTTCACTGTCCAACTCTCACATCATACATGACTACTGGAAAAACCACAGCCTTGATGATATGGACTTTGTTGGCAAAATAATGTCTCTGCTTTTAAACATGCTATCTAGGTTGGTCATAACTTTCCTTCCAAGGAGTAAGCGCCCCATTAGTATTAACATTAGTAGTTGCTGCTAACAAAATTTCTCTAATTTTTTTGTGTAAACAAGGCACTAGGGTTCATTAATCTGAGTCTGCACTCACCTGACATTTTCCTTGTAAGGTGTCTGATCAATCCATTGCCAGTTGCCATTCCCTTGTGGGTCTGAGAGTCCCAGAAAATAAGAAAATGTTTTATTCAGCTTCTGGATAATGAAATCCTATGTGAAGAAAAAGAGTCACAGACTGAAATTTCCCGGTTGGATCAAGTATGGGTTATCTCTAGCTCTGGAGAAAAGAAAATGCAGGTATAAGGACAAGTGTCATGACAGCACACTGGACAAGCGTGATGGCTAAAAACACCAACATTATTCCAGAAGGAAGAAAGCTCTCTTCTATGAATTATCATCTCAGACAATTTATTCTTTTCTTTACCAAGAGACAATTCTTTATCAATGTGCAGATCAGTTTCTGTGCTTTAAATCTTTAATAAATTTTACAAGTGTGTGTGTGTCATCTTATTTATCATTGTTTATCAGTAAAATTACATTTGGGTCATCAAAATTCAAATTCATTTGTCTACTTTCCTAAGCAGTACTTCACTACGAAGTAGGTTTCAATACTTGCAAAAAATAAACAAGAGGAGTTCTAACTAAATTTTAACTGCAGTGTGTGATTAATTTCTGAAATTATTATTACTTTTGACCAAGAGGAGCCAAAATGGAGAGTAGAAAGACCCCGAGTTCCCTCCTTTCACAGCACACCAGGATTACAACTGTTTATAGAGCAACTGGCAATGAGAATGACCTGCAGGCTAGTTGAAAGGTCTTCTGCAACTTAACCACAATGTGACTGGTAGATGGGTCAGAGACACAGAGGAGTCAAGATCCACACACCCAAATAGGTAACCCACAGATGAGAGGATAATTAAAATTATAGAGATTATCTACAAGAAGCAGTAGACCATTGAGTAATTAACTGGATTAAAAAAAAAAAAAACTCCAGTGAGACTCATTTCAGTCTTAAGGACACACACAGACTGAAAGTGAACAAATGGAGAAAGATATTCCACACAATTGAAGCCAAAACAGAGCAGGGGTAGCAAAAAATGAATTTGGACCCTTACCTTACACTGCATTACAAAAAAATCAAAATGGAAGAAAGACCTAAATATTAGACCCATGACTATAAAAATTGTGAAAGAAAACACAAGGGAAATGTTCTATGACATTGGATTTGGCAATTTTTTAGCTATGACACCAAAACCATAGGCAACAAAGAAAAAATAACTAAGTAATTAAAGTCTAAAACTTCTGAGCATCAAAGGAAGTAATCAACAGTGTAAAGGCAACCTGTGAAATGGGAGAAAATATTTGAAATTCATATATCTCATAAGGAATTGATATCTAGAATATATAAAATTCCTATATCTCAACTTTTAGAATAGAGAGAGTACTTGAATAGACATTTTTCCAAAGAAGGCATGCAAATGATCAACAAATATATGAAAAGATGCTTGATATTGCTAATCATTAAAGAAAAGGAAATCAAGTCACAGTAAAATAAAATTTCATACCCATTAGGATGGCCACTACTGGAATAAAGACAAAAAAAAATAACATGTTGTCAATAAAATGGAGAAATTGGAACCTTTGTGTACTCTTTGTGGAACTATAAAACAGTGTAGCCACTGTGTAAAATAGTATAATGGTTCCTCAAAAAATTCAAATTAGAATTACTATGTGATCCAGCAATCCCACTTCTGAGTATATATGCAGAATAACTGAAAGCAAAATTTCAAAGATCATCTGTGTTCATTGCAGCATTATTCAGGAGAGCCAAGTAATGGAGCATTCCAAATGTCCATAAACATGTGAATGGATAAGTGATGCATGTTTTATACATAGGGTGGAATATTATTCAGACTTACAAAGGAGGAAAATCCTGTAACATGCTACAAAATGGATAAAGTTTGAAGATATTATGCCAAATGAAATAAGGCAGTCACAAAAATACAGAATACTGTATGATGCCACTTGTATGTGGTATCTATAAGTATTAATAGTCAAACTCATATAACAGAAATTAAAAGGGTGGTTTCCAGGGACTGGAAGGGAAAGGAAAGTGAAGTCGTTCAGTTGTGTCCGACTCTTTGTGACCCTATGGATTATAGCCTACCAGGCTCCTCCATCCCATGGGATTCTCCAGGCAAGAATACTGGAGTGGTTTGCCATTTCCTTCTCCAGGAGATCTTCCTGACCCAGGGATTGAACCCAGGTCTCCAGCATTGTAGGCAGACACCTTACCATCTGAGCCACCAAGGAAGTGGAGGGAGGGGGAAATGGATTGTCACTGTCCGTTGGGTATAGAGTTTGGTTTGGCAAGATGAAAAAGTTGTTAGATCTTGTTACTGAGTTGGTCAAAAAGTTCCTTTGGGTTTTTCCATTAGACATTACCTCCAATACTTTGACCACTTGATGCGAAGAACTGACTATTATAAGGACTTTGATGCTGGGAAAGATAGGCCGGAGGAGAAGGGGATGACAGAGGATGAAATGGTTGGATGGCATCACCGACTTGATGGACATGAGTTTGAGCAAACTCCAGGGGATGGCGAAAGACAGGGAAGCCTGGCATGCTGCAGTCCATGGGGTCGCAAAAAGTGAGACATGACTGAGCGACTAAACAACAATAAGACATTACAAATGCAATAATATAAATATAGTTAGCACTACTGAACTGTACACTTAAAAGGAGTTAAGGTGGTAAGTTTTGTTATTCTCTTTCCTCATTTTTTTTTTATATTAATGAAAAGTAAAGAAAACCAAAGTACCTGCTCTGTTTCTGTGTTGATCACCACCAAGTGAGCTCCCATCGCAACACAGTTCTGTTCACTCTTAGCCCAGAAATTTCCTTCAGAAGAAATAAAGTAGCAGCTGGAACCGAAAGGCTTCCAGGTACCTGGACAACATCCCCAAATCTTTTCTGCGTTGCATGAAAGGAAAGAGTGAATGGTGATATCATGACAATGTATGGCAAAAACAATAATAAAAAAAAAAATAAAAAACCAAAAAATAAATAAATAAATAAAAAGAAAGGAAAGAGTGAGTCTAAGTTGAGACAAATAAGCTTAAAGGGGCATGTTCTATACATATAAAATTCTGAGGATCTGTAGTCATTTTTCAAAGATAGTTTTATTAATTCATGTATTTTCTTCCAGTTTCCTTAATTATATAATTTGATGCCATAGAATTGCTTGTAAATAAATATTCTTCAACATTAAGCCCTCAATATTTACTAAGGTTTGCCCACAAAATTTTTCTGGATTTTTTTTTTTGCCCAAAAAATGTCACTATCAATATTTTTTCCTATTCTTCATATTCTTTATACATTAGAAGCACCAAAATCTTTCAAAGTTTCAAATGAGCAACATAAGTGAGTCTGAAATTCCAGTTCTGCTTAATAATCTTGGGCACGCCACAGAGCCTCAAATTTTTAACATTTTAATAATGACAATTATTCTCAGGATGGTTGTGGGATTATAATTATTTATCATTAGAATTCTGGCTCTACCATTTATTATATATGTCCTTGAGCAAATTCCAAAACCTCCTTGCACCTCATTTTTTAATCCTTAAAATGGAAATAACAATATCAAACTACCAAACTCAAGGTGAGAGTTAATCACATAATATATACAAAGCACTTTAAAGAATGCTTAAGATATAATAATTGCTCATAAATATTACCTAGTAGTCATTTTTACACAGTTTCAAGCACTTAAGAGTATAAACAAATAGTTCTCCCCTTTCTCCTTCAAAGCACCAGTTTGTCACTCTTCTTAGATTAAAAAATCTGCAACTAACTGTAAAAATATCCACTGATGTCTTTTATATATATATATATATATAATTTTAGCACATGTATATGTATACCTAAATAATATAACTTTGTTGGGTTTTGAACTTTCTTAAAGGTATTATATGTAGTCTTCTTGGGCTTAATTTCTCATTCCATAATACTAAAATTCATCCATGTTGTTATAGGTAGCTCTATTCTATTTGTGTTTTTTAGTTATAGTTAAAGTATTACATATTAAGTAATGAGGAAACATTTAAAGGCTTATTAGTCATTTTATAATATTATAAAATGAATAAAATAGACTACATGAATGTTTTAATATTGGCCCTTTTGCCAGCCCAGGATTGATGCTCGGGACTGGTGCAGCGAGATTTCCCGGGGGGGAGGGAGGAGGGAGGGGGGACCCAGAGGGGAAGCATATGTAAACCCATGGTGATATCATGACAATGTATGGCAAAAACAATAATAAAAAAAAAAAAATTGGCCCTTTTTAGAAACCTATCTTATTTAAACATTCTGTTCATTATTAAAAACTGGCTTTTCATAAGACTTCTCAAAATGTGCCATAACAGATTATTTTAATTTTAAAAGTTTAATTTGACTGACTGTTTTGATAGTAGGGATTGGCTTTGCATGCAAATTATACATTGCTTGCATTGTATTGTGTATATATTATATATTATACATATATTATATATTGTATATATTATATATATATAATTATACATTGAAAGCATTTTTCACATGCTAAATACAAATTTCCAGCTCCAAGGTTGACAAAAATACTGAAAAATGTGATGAGTAGAAAAGTTTGTCAAAATGGCATACTGATTTTAATATATTTCATTTTTCCAACTGTTCTGAGAATAATGGACTGATTAAAATGCTTTGTAAGTATTGAAAAACAGATATAATTAATAGTCATTTGATAAGACTTCTTAAACATTTTTGGTGTACTTTCCAGAAATTGAGAAAGCAAATGATTGCTGACTGAAAAATAGCAAAACTTTGCAAATTATTATTGCATTTATTATTCTTAACATCCAACAGCATTGAAAAATGACCTAATCAAATTCTCAGCAGACCATCACAAATAATATTTGGTACGAGAACACTGTATGATTTCTGGCAAATAACTCTGAAATTTTTCAAAAAATTGAGTGACATCCCAACAAAGCACATTCTATGCCTATGACCAACCTAGATAGCATATTTAAAAGCAGAGACATTGCTTTCCCAACAGGTCTGTCTAGTCAAGGCTATGGTTTTTCCAGTGGTCATGTATAGATGTGAGAGTTGGATGGTGAAGAAAGCTGAGTGCCAAAGAATTGATGCTTTTGAACTGTGGTGTTGGAGAAGACTCTTGAGAGTCCCTTGGACTGCAAGGAGATCCAACCAGTCCATCCTAAAGGAGATCAGTCCTGGGTGTTCATTGGAAGGACTGATGTCTGAAACCCCAATACTTTGGCCACCTCATGCAAAGAGTTGACTCATTGGAAAAGACCCTAATGCTGGGAAGGATTGGGGGCAGAAGGAGAAAGGGACAACAGAGAATGAGATGGCTGGATGACATCACCGACTCGATGGCCATGGGTTTGGGTAGACTGCAGGAGTTGGTGATGGACAGGGAGGCCTGGAGTGCTGCGATTCATGGTATCACAAAGAGTCTGACATGACTGAGTGACTGAACTGAACTGAACTGAACTGAAGCCTTATCTAGAGCCTCTTGTGTTGCTAAAGTGAAAAATAGGACTAGAATTGACGTTGAATTCTCTCTCTCATTCTTGTAATAATGTTAACCAAGTAGATACAGTCTGATTGCACTGCAACGAGAGAAAGCCCGCTTGCAGCAACGAAGACCCACCACAGTCGAAAAATAAAATAAATAAGTCTTTAAAAAAAAAAAAAAGGAAAGAAAAAAGAGGACAGGGCTAGGCAGAGCACAGTTCCATTGAAAAAACTCTGAATATGTACCCATGCCTCTGAATTTCTCAACACCAGGACTGGGTGGGGAAAAAAATGGGAAAGATACAATGTAGATTTCAGTTAGGTTTTAATTTCAATCAAATGGGAATTTTGTGTTTGAATTTTCATCATTCCTTTTCATTGTCATAATAATTTGAAAAGTTATTATTTAAAAATTGGGCATTTTTATTTGATGATATGGTATTATACAACATAATTTTATCCTATAAGCTTATCTGTAACTTAAATCGGTTGTGTTGAACATCCTGAGTGGCCATAACATTAAGTTGGATAGATTTGGAGAGTGAATTTGCAGTCTCTTATGTCAGATGAATATGGAGTTAATTAATATCCATCCGTTTTGTTCAATTCAGAGTATTCTGAAGGCAAAGGCTTCCAGGAAAGTATTCTTTAAAATTTCAGTAATTATTGTTGGAGTGTCTCCAGAAGTCAGGAGGAAGACAATCCTGATAGACTTATGTTTTCTTCCCCAGAAGAGCCAGCTCTACAGCTGTTTGACAAAAAAAAACTCCATTGTGACAAGAAAACCGTAGGTCAGAGAGAGTAAGGAAAATTACCTAACACCTACATGCACTATATTCTTGCCAAATACCAAAAAAAGTGGGGGGGAATTTTCAACATCTCATTGAAATATAAAGAAACCTCTGCCCTCTCATTACCTTTCACATGTTTCTTCATAAAAGCAGAGGAGGAAATATTTAGTTCCTGAAATAGCAGGAGTCTAACATCTATTTGGGTTTCATTACTTGGAAGGAGTCAAGTCATAATGACCACTGCAAACATGCACTTGGCCTTTCTTGGACTTTTGTGAGTCAAACCAGTGTTGATTCAGAATTGAACCCAACCAATTCTCTCTGTGGCTCAGATGGTAAAGATTTTCAGCTTTTTTTTTTTTTTTTTTTTATTGTTTTTGCCATACATTGTCATGATATCACCATGGGTTTACATATGCTTCCCCTCCGGGTCCCCCCTCCCTCCTCCCTCCCCCCCGGGAAATCTCGCTGCACCAGTCCCGAGCATCAATCCTGGGCTGGCGATTGATTAGACACATGACAATTAACATGCTTCAATGCCCTTCTCCCATCTCATCCCACCCTTAAGAATCCACCTGCAATGTGATTGGGAGACCTGGGCTTGATCCCTGGGTTGGGAAGATCCCCTGGAAAAGGGAATGGCTACCCACTCCAGTATTCCTGCCTGGAGGATCCCATGGACAGAGGAGCCTGGTGGGCTACAGTACACAACTGAGCAACTAACACTTTCAATTTACTTTCAGTTCTGCATATGCTAAGTTACCGGGATTATTTTTTAGAGTTGGGGCAGTCTCATTGAGACAGGAAGACAACAATACAGCCGTTTTGAAAGGACCAGGGAACAGCCTTACACAAAACAGCCCTTGGAAGCTAAATAGGAGCTTGAGTCCTAGAGACAGGGGTGAAAAAAAAGCAACAAAACAAAAACACACTTGCAGGAATAAAAGATTGACTTTGTCTCTGTTATGCTAATGAGTATACCTAGTTGCCACAAGAAGCTCAACTCAATATTTTAACCTTATCTATTTCTGTGCTTTCTTGCAGGAAATCCTCATGCCTTCCTTCTCCCTCACACACGCTCTCTCTCTTCCTGACAGGCACCATGGACATATCTGCCACTGACTTTAAAAGTTTGATGGACTTCCCTGGTGGGCCAATGGTTAAGAATTCTCCTTCCAATGTAGGGGACTTGGGTTTAACCCCTCATTAGGAAACTAAGACCCCACATGTGCTGTACTTAGCCGCTCAGTTGTATCTGACTCTTGCGACCCTATGGACTATAGACCCCACACTCCTCTGTCCATGGGATTTTTCAGGCAAGAATATTGAAGTGGGTTGCCATTTCCCCCTCCAGGGGATCTTCCCCACCCAGGGATCGAACCCATGTCTCCAGTGTCTCTTGCATTACAGGCAGATTCTTGGTAACTATGTGCTGCTGAAACCACAGAGCCTGTGCTGTTTAAAGCCTGTGTGCCTCGATGAATACTCAGCACAAACAAAATGCTAAAATATTTTTTTAATGTTTGACAATTGTTGGAAATTATCAGTGATCATGGGACAAACCCTCTTTATTGTTATAAAAGCAACTCACCTCCTATACTTAGGGAGCTGGCATTTTCCCCCCTGCCTTCTCTCTTGTGTACAAGCTGTCTACATTAATAAAAAGCTTTGCCTGCCTAAGACTCTCATGGAATCAATATTCATTTCTATGGTATCACTGTCTAAGGATCTGGAAAGGAAATGGTAACGGCATCTTGAGGCATGGTCCGAGATCCAAGTTGACCAGTAATAAAACTGATTCTTGGAATGGATATGGGCATTATTTTTTTTATTTATTTTGGATGTGCTGGGTCTTTTTTGCTGTGTGGGGGCTTTTCTCTAGTTGTGGCGAGTGGAGGCTACTCTCTAGTTGCAGGGCATATGCGGCTCATTGTAGTGGCTTCTCCTGTTGCCAAACACAGGCTCTAGGGCACACAGGCTTCAGTAGCTGTGGGCTCAGTAGTTGCCACTCCAGGGCTCTAGAGCACAGGCTCAATAGTTGTGGCACAGGAGATTAGTTAATTCGCAGCATGTGAGATCTTCCCGGATCAGGGATCAAACCCACATCTACTGCTTGGCAGGTGGACTTTTTACCACTGAGCCACCAGGGAAGCCTCCATATGGGCATTATTAATTGGGCATTTTAGCTATCAAAAAGATTTTATCCATTTGGTAGAGGGTGAGGGTAATGTGAAACAAGAACCATTAGGAATAATTTCCAGGGTGGCCTTTAGCAAATTACGAGCGTATGTTGGTAGCACATGTTGAGGTCAACAAGGCTGGAGGAGGCATTTTTTGAAGGCAAGTCTAGAACCTGATATGAACAATGAAGTTTAGAGATACATTAAATATATCCATGCAGCAACTTTGCGTGCTGTGCTGTGCTTAGTCACTCATTCATAGCCAGCTCTTTGAAACCCCATGGACTGTAGCCCACCAGGAGCCTCTGTCCATGGGGATTCTCCAGGCAAGAATACTGGAGTGATTTCCATGCTCTCTTCCAGGGGATCTTTCCCAACCCAGGGATCGAACCCAAGTCTCCCACATTTCATCAGATTCTTTACCATCTGAGCAACCAGGGAAGCCTGCAGCAAATTTATTTTTTTTAATAGAATAAACCAAGCTTGAACTCAACCCTGACCTCTCTCTGAGAAAAGGGGAAGTCTAGTTAAACATTGGAGAAGGCAATGCACCCCACTCTGGTACTCTTGCCTGGAAAATCCCATGGATGGAGGAGCCTGGTAAGCTGCAGTCCATGGGGTCGTGAAGAGTCAGACACGACTGAGCGACTTCACTTTCACTTTCATGCATTGGAGAAGGAAATGGCAACCCACTCCAGTGTTCTTGCCTGGAGAATCTCAGGAATGGGGAAGCCTGGTGGGCTGCTGTCCATGGGGTCGCACAGAGTCGGACACAACTGAAGTGACTCAGCAGCAGCAGCAGTTAAACATTCCAACACCTTACCTGTCACCCTTGTTCCTTCACTGAAGCAGGTTAGATTTGAATGGTGTGTGTGCAGTTCAGACAGCCTTTTGCCAATGTTGCCATATGTAAAATAAGTCACTGTAAAAGAAGAAGGATTAGTATCCATCTTTTCTTTCGCTATAGAGCCTTATGCTCTAAATCTGTGCCACTCTGGCTTAGCTGCAACTGCCACCACTCTCTTTTTTCTAAGCCAGCTCAATAAAGACCATGTTGGTTGTATATGGAATCTAGGGGAAATGTACTGATGAACCTATTTGCAAGGCAGGAATAGAGACCTGGACATAGAGAATGACTTATGAACACAGGGTGAAAAGGAGAGGGTGGGACGAATTGAGAGAGCAGCATTGACTTATCTACATTACCATGTGTAAAATGGATAGCTAGTGAGAAGCTGCCGTACAGCACAGGGAGCTCAGGTGGGTGCTCTGTGATGACCTAGAGGGGTGGGATGGGCTCCTGAGAGAGAGACACAAGAGGGAGAGCGTATATGTATCCATATGGCTGATTCACACTGTTGCACAGCAGAAACTAATGCAATTATGTGTTGTGTGTTAGTCACTCACTCGTGTCCAACTCTTTGCGACCCCATGGACTGTAGCCCACCAGGCTCCTCTGTCCATGGAATTCTCCAGGCAAGAATATTGGAGTGGGTTGCCATTTATACTCCAATAAAAAATTTTGTTTACTGCTTGCTTGTATGCATTGTCATGTTTGTTTTTATGCCTACACATTTATTTTTTACTCTTTCCCCCATTAAAATTTAAGCTGTATGTTCTAGGGCAGAGAGTCTGTTTTCTTTTTTTTTTTCATTAATTTTTGTAAGAGTATGGTTGCTTTACAATATTGCATTAGTTTCTACTGTCCAGAAAAGTGAATGAGCCATACATCTACATATATCCTCACCCTTTTGGACTTTCTTCCCATTCAAGTCACCCCTGAGCATTAAATAGGGTTCCCTGTGCTATTATACAGTATGTTCTCATTAGTTGAGATTCTGTTTTCTATACCAGTTAATCACCTAGAGCTGTGACAATCACAATAATCAATAGACACTGTTCATTCACTGGCTATCTGCTTCTCTTTAACTTTTTTTACCTTTTTATTTTGTATTGGTGTATAGCCAGTTAACAATGTTGTGATAGGTTTATGTGGACAGCAAAGGGACTCAGCCATACATATACATGTATCCATTCTCCCTCAAACTCCCCTCCCATCCAGGTTGCCACATAACATTGAGCAGAGTTCCATGTTCTATATAGTAGGTTCCTTGTTGGCTATCCATTTTAAATATAGCAGTATGTACACGTCCATCCATAACCACCTAACTTTCTCTTTCCTCCATACTTTCCCCAACCCTTGACCCAGCAAGTATAAGTTCATTCTCTCCGTCTGTGAGTGTTTTTCTGTTTTGCAAGTATGTTCATTTGTATAATTTTTTTTAGATCCCACATATAAAGGATGTCATATGATATTTCTCCTTTTCTGTCTGATTTACTTCACTCAGTATGACAATATCTAGGTCTATCGGTATTCCTGAAAGTGGCATTATTTCATTTTTCAATGGCTGAGTAATATTCCATTATATACATGTACCACATCTTCTTTTTTTTTTAAAAAAAATGTAATACTGTTTATTTAACTTCAAAAACATTTCAACATTCTAAACATACAAAAAAAGTAACAGAACATTGCAGATCGTGTCTAGTACAGAAAATTCTTAAACTTTCACTGGTGCAGTGGCTCTTGGCTTTGTTGACAATGAACAGTTCTACAGTTTGTTTAAAAAAAGTTTAAAACTACCGCACTTCAACTAAAAAGGGTCCAAAACACTTCTCATGCCTGCTGATCCCCCCCTTTTCCATAGCTAAGAATGGCAGCGGGATGCTATGTCGCTATATACAAAAACAAGACAACCTGAAGCTAAATGGATGCCCACTACGGTGTCCACAGGTCCAGCCCCACAGTGCACGCCCTGAGCTACGGCCCCTCCGGAAGGGATTGCCCCCACAGCCTCCACACCAAGCAAGGAGCATCAAGAGTGTGTCTCGGTTGCTTTGTTCTTTTTACAAACTATAGATATGTACATTTGACAACTCGGGATTTCTAGCCAATGACCATAGAATTAACACACCACCTTACAAACTAAAAAAAAAAAAATGCCAGAAACATCTTTAAACGCCTTGTCACACCAACAGCAAAGTGCACAGAGTGAGGAGAACACGAGAGCCTTTTCATTTTAAAAATGTTTGGAAATATGTACAACTTTGATACAGTTTCCAGGTGCTCCAGACACCCATGGCCACTTAATGTAAACCACTGAAAATTGCTAGAGCACTTTGAAAGACTAAGATATGATCATGATCCAATTGGGTTAATTAAACCTAATGAGGGCAATAGACATGTCTTGGGTGAGAGGTGTGTCAATCAAGGCGCTCCCTACTCTAAGGTATTCACAAAGAGATAGATCAGAAGTTTTTTTATTTATCCTCTTCCTCCTCCTCCTCCTCCTCCTCTTCCTCCTCCTCCTCCTCATCTTCCTCTTCCACCTTTTTCTGGGCAACTTTAGCAGGACCCTTGGCTCCATCAAACTTCCCTTTAGACTTATACTCTGCGACATCCTTCTCATACTTCTCCTTCAGTTTCGCTGCTTTGTTGATGTATGGCTGCTTCTCACCGTCACTTAAGTTATTCCACATCTCACCCAGCTTCTTTGCCACATCTCCGATAGAGATGCCAGGGTTTGTAGATTTGATCTTGGGGCGGAATTCAGAGCAGAATAGGAAAAATCCAGACAGTGGTCTCTTGGGGGCATTAGGGTCCTTCTTCTTCTTGCCTCCCTTAGCTGGTCCGTAATCCTTCATTTCCCGATCATAGCGCCCTTTATCCGCCTTTGCCATTTCATCAAATTTTGACTTCTCTTTCCCGGACATGGTCTTCCACCTCTCAGAGCATTTCTTGGAAAATTCAGCAAAATTGACAGGAACCTCTGGGTTTTTCTTCTTATGTTCCTCTCTGCATGTCTGCACAAAGAAGGCATAAGCAGACATCTTGCCCTTTGGTTTCTTGGGATCACCTTTAGCCATCTTGACTGTATTGTTCTCTAGTCTCTACCACATCTTCTTTATCCATTCACCTGTTTTTGGACATCTAGGTTATCCCATGCCTTAGCTATTGTAAACAATGCTGCAATGAACATTGGGATACATGTATCCTTTAGATCATGTTTTGCTCCAGATATTTGCCCAGGAGTGGGGTTGAAAGGTCTTATGGTAGCTCTCCTTAATGTTAATAATCCTGAAGTGAGTTTGAAGTTTATTCCAGTATTTTTAAAAATTTCTGACTGCTGGTAGCTACACTTAAACATAAAGGATAAATAACAACCAAGGAGAGCCTTTAAACCTTTAGAGACATTTTAAATGTCTCAATGAATATAAACTTCTATGTTCAGGGTGTGCACATTGAGTAAGACCTGTTCTCTCTCAGGCCCTAACTTGATTCTTCACTCATATCCTTCTCGTCCTTCTGTTACTGAAACCCTGGACTGTCAGACGTTACTACCTCTCTCTTAGCCTATGTCTTGGAGTTCTGAATACCTGTTTCCTCTTGATTACCGAAATAACTACCCTTAAACCCCTTTCTCTCTTGCACTTGACCCTGGAAACTAAAGCAAATTCTAACCCTGGTGATAATTCTTTGTGCTTTAATGAAGACTATAAGATTGATTTACTTGTCAGAAGGAGCTTCAAATACGACCCATTTGACCTAGGAAGTCAGTTTCACCCCCTCAGATTATTCAATAACTATTTTTAACCACCTTGTCAGTGAATAGAGAACTAAACTGTGGGTTAGAAAGCAAAAAGGCCTTTGAGACTTCTCACAAAATGAACTTGAACTATTTAACTAGGGAACAGGAAAGAAATACTTTATTATCTTCTAGTTCCAACATTCCACTTGAAAACTTTTTCCTTTGCTAGTGGGAAAGACTCCAACATGAAAACCAAAGACCCTAGTCTGATCATAAAGGCAGTTATGACCATCCTCTCACTAGAGGGCTTTATGACATGTGATCACAGTGAACCCAGGAGTGAAGATGGAGTCCTCAAGGATGGCGACAAGCAACATACAATCTAGGTGAGATCATGATTGGGTAAAAGCTAGTAAAACCAGGCAAAATAAATCTGGAAGAAGAACCAGTTATCAAAACATGGAGGAACCAGAGAAAACGGAGGAGGAGGGGAGAGGAAAATTAAGAAAGAGCATGGCATTCCAAGTAAGAGCTAACATATTAATGCATGAAGGAGAACATATTCCGAGGAAGGGGACCCAAACCTCTGGGATCTAATGCCTGACGATCTGAGGTAGAGCTGATGTAATAGTAATAACAGAAATAAATGCACAATAAGTGTAATGTGCTTGAATTATCCTGAAACCATTCCCCACCCTAACCCCTAGATTGTGGGAGAATTGTCTTCCACAAAGTGGGTGCCTGGTGCCAAAAAGGTTGAGGTCACTGCCTAGAGGGTCTACATAGAACTTGGTGGGGAAGGGATCAAGGGACATAGCCCCTCAATGATGAACTTACCCACACAGCTCACAATGAAACATACGCTGAGGAGGGCTAAGCAAAGTACCGCAATACACCAGAGCCTCACACGGGAACAGGATTCTGCTTTCCCTGTCAAGTCAGCAAGACAGATGTAGTTACCAGGAGTTTCAGGAAGCAAGAGACCCTAAGAAGCTTAGAGCAATGAAGACACTAGGTGAAGAATCTCAGAGTATTAAAAGACTTAAATAAGAATAGAACTTAGGGGACTTCCCTGGCGATCCAGTGGTTAAGTATCTGCCTTGCAATGCAGGAGACACAGGTTCCGTCACTGGTCGAAGAGATAAGATCCCACATGCTGTGGGACAACTGAACCCACATGCCTCAACTAAGACCTAACACAGCCAAATAAGTAAATAAGTATCTTTTTAAAAATAGAGAGAGCTTAGAAACACCCTCAAGATTAAATAACCAGGTAGTGGCTCTTGAAGGTGGAGCTAGTGTGAAGAACCCACCTGCCAAAGCAGGAGATATAAGAGACACAGGTTCGATCCTTGGGTCACGAATATCCCCTGGAGAAGGCAATGGCAACCCATTCGAGTATTCTTGCCTGGAAAACTCCACGGACAGAGGAGTCTGGTGGGCTACAGTCCATGGGGTCACAAAGAGTCGGACATGACTGAAGCAACTTAGCAGCAGCTCTCAGGTCCTAAACAATCCAGGCAAAACTCATCCTCAGCCAAAGGTAATTTCCATTTCCTTCTTCTTCTTAATATTATAATCATCTGTTGATTTCCCCATCTTTCTCAAAATGTCATTTCTTTCTCTTACTTCTCATAAACCTCTGTGGCATGTGGTTTCTTACACTTTCAAGTGAGTCTAGCCTCTGAGGAATTATTCTTTCTTTCAGTCTCCCATGACTCCACAAAGTGCTCCAGTCTCTCTCCCATCCATTTGTCTGTTGTCTACCTCTTCTCTCCAGATGACTCATCATTTCATCACACACTTATACCTTCCTTTCTTGAATGGAGAAAAGGAATACTTACCTTCCTGCACCATTCTGTGGGCTCCCTGTGTTCAGAAGGTCCAAGAGCCTCTTTCTCTCTCTCTCTCTGAAGATGTTACCCGGAGCTCTGGCTTCATTCAAAGAAGTCAGAGCTCAGAGATGAACTGCTGAACACTCTGATGTGACTAAGAGACATCCAATATAAAGGGCACCTTGAAAGAAGAAGCTGTGGTTTGGACTACAGATTCCAGTGATTTTTAAATAGTGGGTAAAATGAAAGAGAAACTGAGAAATCTAGCCTAAACTGTTCATGAGAACTTCAACAAAAATACTCACATCATTTGTTCACTTTCTGACAGAAAGTCTCCCTCTCTGATTCCTACTCAGAACAGAGTAGGAATCTTTTAAAAAAAAATTATCTGTAAGATGTAATTAATTCAATGGTCCTTAGCCAATTTGGGGGGCTTTCCTTGTGGCCAAGTGGTAAAGAATCTGCCTGCCAATGCACAAGACTTGGGTATAATCCCTGGGTAAGGCAGATCCCTTGAAAAGGAAATGGCAACCCACTCCATTATTCTTGCCTGGGAAATCCCATGGGCAGAGGAGCCTGGTAGGCTACAGTTCATTGGGTTGCAAAAGAGTCAGACATCATTTAGCAACTAAACAAAGAGCCAATTTTTACATTGAGTTTTATGTAAGACTTAACCCATGTGTTTAATAGTGTCCTAGGAAGGGAGTAAAAGTCTGATTGAATAGATATGACTTAGATAATAAGAGTTAATATAATAAATTACATAAAGAACCATGGACATTGTTTAGGAATATAATTGCAAAGTCGAAGAGACTGGAATCTATCTGTAAAAGTGATAAAATATTCTTATTACATCAAAACCAAGACTGAAGAACATTTATTAAAATATTACAATCTTCTTGATTAAGTAAGGAGGAGATTGAAGTGGTATAACATCAAGGGTGAGCTTTATTAATTTCTTGTTATTACTCAAGGGCTTAGGGGATCCTTCCTCACATATAGTTTCCAGAATGTAGAGGTTTTTGTTAACATTACTTATATCTCAATTGAGCAACCACAAATACAATAAACAGAAATCAAAACTACCATGGATGTATGAATATTGAACTCAGCAGAATTTGTTTGTTTGTTTGTTTTTCTGGCTGTGCCATAAAAACACAGCATGTGGGATCCTTACTCCTGCACCAGGGATCAAACCTGTACCTCCTACACTGGGAGCTCAGTCTTAACCACTGGACCACCAGGGAAGTCCCAACTCAGCAGGATTTTTTAAGTAATAGGATAGTTATCAATAATAATGAAAATAGACATTGAGACTAGGATTGAAACCCATAAAAGTTCCCCCCCCAAATTGGCTTGGGATGCAATAACTCATAATGGGAGAAGAAGAAGTGATTATAAAACATCACCATCTGTTTCCAGTTCCCCTCAAGGATGAAGAAACATGAACCCAAGGATGAAGTCACTTCATGGTCCAGAAAAAGAATATTATCCTCAAACATGGAGAAAAGGGAACTCCATACACGGTTGATGGAAATGTAAATTGGTATAGCCACTATGGAAAACAGTATGGAGATTCTCTAAAAAACAGAGTAGAACCATATGATCCAGTAATTCCATTCCTGGGTATATATCCAGCAAAAATAAAAACTCTAATTTTAAAAGATGCACTGTCAATCAGCATTGGATCTGATTGACCGTCATTGAATATTTTATCCAAAATGACAAAATACACATTTGTCCCCAACTCACATAGAATACTACCAAAATAGGCCACATTCTGGTCCATAAACTACACCTTAACAAATTTAAAATAATAGGAATTATACAATGTCTGCTCTCAGCCCACAGTGATATTAAACTAAAAGTCAGTAATAGAAGAACAGCTGAAAAAACCCAAAATACTTGGAGATTAAACAACACGCCTCTAAAAGACACAAGAGTCAGAGAAGAATTTTTTTTTTTAGCCATGTCACGGCACTTGCAGGGTTTTCAGGGATCAAACCGGGCCTACAACAGTGAAAGAGCCAAGTCCTAACCACTGAATCACCAGGGAATTCCCCCCAGTTTTTTAAATTTTAATTAAATGAAATGAAATGTATCAGATTTATGGACTAAAGCAAAGGAAATGCTTAGGGGAAAATTTTATACCATCAAAGCTCTGTATCAGAAAAGATGAAAGACCTAAAATCAGCAACTTAAGCTTCCACCATAGACAACTATAAAGACAGAGAAAATTAAACCCAAAGTAAATAGAAGAAAAATAAATAGTAAAAATGAGAGTAGAGATTAATGAAATTGAAAACAGAAAAACAATAAAGACAAGGAAACCAAAAGTTTGTTCTTTAAAAATATGAACAAAATTATTTTAAAAATCAACAAAATTGATAATCCCCTAGCCAAGTTAATGAAGAAAAGAATGAGAGAAGACATAAATTACCAAAATTAGAAGTGAAAAAGAAGTTATAAAAGGAGTTATCGTGAATGACCCACACAGACATTATAAGCATAACTAAGGAACTTTATGGAAAAAGCCTACATAACTACATGTATTACAAAATGCAGATCACTTCTATTCATTGCTATAACACTGTTCTCAAAGCAGCTTACAATTAGCATTCTTATAAACATCTTTATTAGGTGTGCGCTTTAACACTCTCCCGCATGCAGTTCAGGATAGTGATCATGTCTATTCAGTGATCTAACAGTTGTCTGAACGCAACTTGCAAATTGCATTTTTGTTGTTGTTGTTTAGCAACTAGGTCACGTCTGACTCTTTTGAGATCCCATGGACTGTAGCCCACCAGGCTCCTCTGTCCATGAAATTCTCTGGGCAAGAATATTGGAGCAGGTTGCCATTCCCTTCTACAGGGAATATTCCCGACCCAGGGATCAAACCCGGGTCAATCTGCCTGTAATGCAAGCAGATTCTTTACTGTCTGCAAAATGAGATAGTCTCTTTAGAAGAGAGTCTGGCAGTTTCTTACAAAGCCATGCATAATCTTAACATTAAATCCAGCAACTGCGCTCCTAGATATGTACCTAAATGAGCTGAAAGGATGTTCACACAAAAATCTGCACACACACAAAAAAAATGTTTTGTTATTGTTTAGTCCCTGAGTCATACTCGACTCTTTTGGAATCCCATGGACTGTAGCCCGCCAAGTTCCTCTGTCCATAAAATTTCTCAGGCAAGAATACTGGAGTGGATTGCCATTTCCTTCTCTGGAGGATCTCCCCAACCCAGGGATCAAATCCAAGTCTCTGTGAATGTTTACAGCAGCTTTATTCACAGTTGTCAAAAACTGGAAACAAGCATGATGCCCTTAGATAGGTAAGCAGATAAACTGTTGGATTTAACATCTGTTGGATCATCAAAAAAGTAAGAGAGTTTCAGAAAAACATCTACTTCTGTTTTATGGACTATGCCAAACCTTTGACTGTGTGGATCACAACAAACTGTGGAAAATTCTTCAAGAGATGGGAATACCAGATCACCTGACCTTCACCTGAGAAATATGTATGAAGGGCAAGAAGCAGCGGTTAGAAGCAGACATGGAACAGACTGGTTCCAAACTGGGAAAGGAGTACATCAAGGCTGTATATTGTCACCCTGCTTAGTTAACTTATATGCACAGTACATCATGAGAAATGCCGGGCTGGATGAAGCACAAGCTGCAATCAAAATTGCCAGGAGAAATATCAATAACCTCAGATATGCAGGTAACACCACCCCTATGGCAGAAAGCAAAAAGGAACTAAAGATCCTCTTGATGAAAGTGAAAGAGGAGAGTGAAAAAGTTGGCTTAAAACTGAACATTCAGAAAACTAAGATCATGGCATCTGATCCCATCACTTCATGGCAAATAGATGGGGGAAACAATGGAAACAGTGACAGACTTTATTTGGGGGGGCTTCAAAATTACTGCAGATGGTGACTGCAGCCATGAAATTAAAAGATGCCTGCTCACCGGAAGAAAAGTTATGATCAACCTAGACAGTGTATTAAAAAGCAGAGATGTTACTTTGCCAACAAAGGTCTGTCTAGTCAAAGCTATGGTTTTTCCAGTAGTCATGCATGGATGTGAGAGTTGGACTATAAAGAAGGCTGAGCACTGAAGAATTCATGGTTTTGAACTGTGGTGTTGGAGAAGGCTCTTGAGAGTCCCTTGGACTGCAAGGGATCCAACCAGTCTATCCTAAAGGAAATCAGTCCTGAATATTCATTGGAAGGACTGATGCTGAAGCTGAAGCTCCAATACTCTGGCCACCTGATTCGAAGAACTGACTCACTAGTAGAGACCCTGATGCTGGGAAAGATTGAAGGTGGAAGGAGAAGGGGATGACAGAGGATGAACTGGTTGGATGGCATCACCAACTCAATGGACATGAGTTTGAGTAAACTCTGGGAGTTGGTGATGGACAGGGAAGCCTGGTGTGCTACAGTCCATGGGGTTGCAAAGATTTGGACACAACTGAGCGACTGAACTGAACTGAGATAAACTGCGGTACAGCTACATGATGAAAACTTTCCATAATAAAAAGAAAGGAGCTATCAAGCCACAAAAAGATGTGGAAGAATCTTAAAAACATATTACTAAGTGAAATAAGCCAGTCTAAAATGCTACATAATATATGATTCCAACTATACTCATTGGAAAAGACCTTAATGCTGGGAAGGATTGGGGGCAGGAGGAGAAGGGGAAGATAGAGGATGAGATGGCTGGATGGCATCACCAACTCAATGGACATGGGTTTGGGTGGACTCTGGGAGTTGGTGATGGACAGAGAGGCCTGATGTGCTGCGATTCGTGGGGTTGCAAAGAGTCAGACATGACTGAGTGACTGAACTGAACTGAACTGATATCATTCCTAAATACATATCGAAGAAAAATAAAAACACATGACCACAAAAGTCATATAAATGAATGTTTATAGCTGCTTTATTCATAATATCTAAAACCTAGAAAGCACACAATTGTCACTGAAAGAAGAAAGGATAACATGGTATATTATATACAATGGCATACGACTCAACAGTAAAACTGAAAGTAGAACTGTAAAAATACAAAACGTGGATGAATAACACAAACATTGAGCAAAGGGAGGTAGAAACAAAACAGCATACTCTATTATTGCTCCTTTATGAAATTTTAGAGCTGGCAAAACAAATATATGTGAAAATGAAAGCGTTAGTCACTCAGTTGTGTCTGACTCTTTGTGACCCCATGTCTGAAATGCTGGAGACCCAAGTTCAGTCCCTAAGTCAGGAAGATCCCCTGGAGAAGAAAATGACTACCCACTCGAGTACTCTTGCCTGGAGAATTCCATGGATAGAAGAGCCTGGATCTTTCGCATTGCAGACAAATTCTTTACCATCTGATCCACCGTTGATAGAAATCACATCACCATTTTTTTAGTGTAGAGGCACAAGGAAATATTCCACAATGATGGAAAGGTTCTTTATATTGATTGACATGGTGGCTACAGGTTTGCATGTATTTGTCAAAATTATTCTACTGTACTCTGAAAATGTTAGCTTTTTATTGTATATAAATTAAACACTGATGATTTCCATATTGGTAAAGACAGATTGATTTTTTTAATAAAGTCAAGTTTATTTAGCTACAATATAAATGCAGTAAAACTGACTCCTCTTGTATATGTGTTTTGACAGACACATTCAGTCACTTCACCACCACCGCAGTTAGGACAGAGAATTTTGACATCACCCCCAGAAGCTCCCTTGTGCCTATTTGTCGTCAGTCTCGTCCCCTTCCCTCTAGTCTTTGGCAAAGATTCATATATTTTATATTTTTAGAATTTTATCTTTTACAGAATATCACATGCCTCTTTGCTTCCATAAATACATTTTCCCCCTTCTATTTACCATGCAGTAATGGGGCCAGATGCCATGATCTTAGTTTTTTTATTTTATTTATTTATTTTTTAATTGTAACAGATTCAATAAAGATTTTTTACTTTACAACATTGTGTTGGTTTTGCCATACATTGACATGAATTCGCCATGGGTTTATATGTGTTCCCCTTCCAGAACTCCCCTCCCACCTCCCTACCAACTCCATCCATCTGGGTCTTCCCGGTGAACCAGCCCCAAGCACCCTGTATCATGCATCGAAACTGGGCTGGCGATTCACTTTGCATATGATAATTTACATGCTTCAATGCCGTTCTCCCATATCATCCCACCCTCGCCCTCTCCCATAGAGTCCACAAGACTGTTCTATACATCTGTGTCTCTTGCTGTCTTGCATACAGGGTTATCATTACCGTCTTTCTAAATTTCATATACATGCGTTAGTATACTGTATTGTTGTTTTTCCTTCTGGCTTACTTCACTCTGGATAATAGGCTCCAGTTCCGTCCACCTGAGTAGAACTGCTTCAAATGAATTTTTTTTAGTGCTGAGTAATAGTCCATTGTGTATATGTACCACAGCTTTCTTATCCATTCGTCAGTTGATGGGCATCTAGGTTGCTTCCGTGTCCTGGCTATTGTAAACAATGCGGCGATGAACATTGGGGTACACGTGGCTCTTTCAATTCTGGTTTCCTCGGTGTGTATGCCCAGCAGTGGGATTTCTGGGTCATATGGCAGTTCTATTTCCAGTTTTTTAAGGACTCTCCACACTGTTCTCCATAGTGGCTGTCCTAGTTTGCATTCCCACCAACAGTGTAAGAGGGTTCCCTTTTCTCCACATCCTCTCCAGCATTTACTGCTTGTAGATTTTTGGATTGCAGCCATTCTGACTGGTGTAAAGTGATACCTCATTGTGGTTTTGATTTGCATTTCTCTGATAATGAGTGATGTTGAGCATCTTTTCATGTGTCTGTTAGCCATTTTTATGTCTTCTTTGGAGAAATGTCTGTTAAGTTCTTTGGCCCACTTTTTGATTGGGTCGTTTATTTTTCTAGCATGGAGCTGCAGGAGTTGCTTGTATATTTTTGAGATTAATTGTTTGTCCGTTGCTTCATTGGCTATTATTTTCTCCCATTCTGAAGGCTGCCTTTTCACCTTGCTTATAGTTTCTTTTGTTGTGCAGAAGCTTTTAATTTTAATTAGGTCCCATTTGTTTATTCGTGCTTTTATTTCCGATATTCTGGGAGGTGGGTCATAGAGGATCCTGCTTTGGTTTATGTCAGAGAGTGTTTTGCCTATGTTATCCTCTAGGAGTTTTATAGTTTCTGGTCTTATGATTAGATCTTTGATCCATTTTGAGTTTATCTTTGTGTATGGTGTTAGAAAGTGTTCTAGTTTCATTCTTTTACAAGTGGCTGTCCAGTTTTCCCAGCACCACTTGTTAAAGAGGTTGTCTTTTCTCCATTGTATATTCTTGCCTCCTTTGTCAAAGATAAGGTGTCCATAGATGCGTGGATTTATCTCTGGGCTTTCTATTTTGTTCCATTGATCTATATTTCTGTCTTTGTGCCAGGACCATACTGTCTTGATGACTGTGGCTCTGTAGTATAGTCTGAAGTCAGGCAGGTTAACTCCTCCAGTTCCATTCTTCTTTCTCAAGATCGCTTTGGCTATTCAAGGTTTTTTGTATTTCCATACAAATTGTGAAATTATTTGTTCTAGTTCTCTGAAAAAGACTGCTGTTAGCTTGATAGGAATTGCATTGATTAATTGATGTTGCAGTATTAAGATCATCTAAGCAAAATTAACACTTAACAGACCATAAAGGGTCATCAAGTGTCAGTAGATTTCCACCTTCAGAGAAGACATCCAGGTTGATCATTTTAATTCCAAAGGAAAAAAGTATTTTTCCCAGTACTGGACATTTCAGAGTTTCTGCATCCTCTTCCATTTATAAGTGACAAAAAAGCTCAAAGTGTTGGTAGACTCTTTTTTTGTTTATATGTTGTTTTTAAAGCAACTATAAAGGTGAATATGGAGGTTAAAATTCTATGATATATTTCACTTGCAGACTTAAACATATCTTCCAGATAAACCAACATACAAACACAGTTCAAATAGTTCTGGATGTAGTCTATCTCTTTTTTAAATTAGTTTTTATTGGAGTAGCTGATTTAGAACATTGTGTTAATTTCTGGTATACAGCAAAGTGAATCAGTTATATATATACACATATCCACTCTTTCTCGATTATTTTCCCATATAGGTCATTACAGGGTATTGAGTAGATTTCCTTGTATTGTATGCTAAGTCCTTACTATCTATTTTATATTTAGTAGTATGCATATGTCAATCCCAATCTCCCAATTCATCCCACCCTCCTTTTCCTTCTAAATGTCCATACTTTTGTTTTCTACATCTGTGACTTTATTTCTCTTTCATAAATAAGTTCATTTGTAACCTATCTTTTTTTAACCTCAGAGGATATTTACCTAAATTTTAATCAAGAATTTTAAGGACTTCCCTGGTGGTGCAGTGGATAAGAATCCACTGGCCAGCGCAGGGGACACAGGTTTGATCCCCAGTCTGGGAAGATCCCACATGCCACAGGGCAAATAATCCCATGCACCACAACTCCCCCAACATGTTGCAGCTACTGAAGCCCAAGCACCCTAGAACTCATGCTTTGCAACAAGAGAAGCCACCACAATGAGAAGCCTGTGCACCACAACACAGAGCAGCCCCTGCTGGTCTCAACTAGAGAAAGCCCACACGCAGCAACAAAGATTCAGTGCAGCCAAAGATAAATAACTTTTTAAAAAAAGAATTTTAAGATTAGTTTTCTAGCATAGTGATCTCAGAGCAATTTTTATTACATATCCTTAACAAAATTTAGTATATAAACACTTCATATTGAACATTTATTTATATAAGAATTACATACCTATGATATCATGCAATATGCCTACTATATAAGAATAAGGGTTTAAAATTATATTAAAAATAAACATTTTAATTTTTCATTTTATTCACTAATAGTAAAATTAATCTACTCTCACTTTTCAATTATTACTATTATTTTCAGAGAAAACAGTGTGATATGATATGTTACATTATTTTGCAAATCTTAGCTCAAAACTGTTTTGAAAATGTTTAAGTTACATATTGCTGAAGAATAAGACACTCCAAAACCTAGTAGTTTAAAACAGCTGTTTTGTTATTTTCACAATTCTGTCTGTTAATTGGTACACAGCTGGATACTTCTTTTAATCTCACTCTTTAGACACAAATCTTACATCAAATCTATAACACACAAACAATTGCTGGTACTCAAAGGAAAATGCAAGAAAATAGGCTATGAATGGCATTCACAAAAAGATGGAAAGTAAAGCTCTAGCACTGACTGATATTTTTAGCTTGAAATAATGCACATGCCAAAAAGACGTTTGGGAGTGGCAATTTTTGCTCCCCTTAATTTTCGTGAATGAATAAATGAATTAATGTGTGCACAACCTCCTGGAAAATTCTATGAAGAGCCTTAAACAAGACATATGAATAACAAGAACATATTAGCTAACTCTATGGTGTAGGATACCAATTCAACCTCATGGTCATGGAGAATGTTCCATTTCATAAGTAGATCTTCATCATCTTGCAAATAAACCTGTGATGCTGATTGCAAGGACTATCATTCCAGCCCCATCTTCCTGAATAAGCATTTAGCATAACACAACGCTCATTAGGATTGTTGGGTTCACCTCGATGCCAGAATCTGAGCACCAGAAAGGGGGAAAAAAAGGATGAGAACATTTCTTTAAGCAGTGCTTTGAAAAGAGACAGTAAGGGAGAGAGCTAGGCATGAAAGTCAAAGTCAGATATGCCCAAATCATTCTTTCCCACTTCTCATGGAGTTTTTCCTCCTCTGTATCACTGATATTTCCCTTGAAAATTGTTCTTACATCAGCCAGCACTGTGCCATCTTATTGCATTAAGTACCCTCCCAGCAGACATTCCAGAGGCTGCCTTCTTTTTGTCTATCTTACATACTGTTACCAGGAAATTGTTAGTCCACAGACTCTTTTAAAAGATGTAAAAGACTTCATACTGGTCTCAGGTATCAATCTAGTGTGTTTCACTTTTTATGCACTGCTTTTGGAGCCTGACAAGCTAGCTAAAATCTCTGAATCTGCTACTATCCCTGTTACCTTGGACAAGGAATTTAATTTCACAGATTCATAGGGATGAGATTAATATCTCTGCATATTTCACACAGTGATATGAGGATCAAAGTTGGTAAGGTACTAAAATGTACTAAAATACTTAAGAGTTTCAAAAGAATGACATAAATATAAGACTATAAGAATTTAACTTATTTTCTGTATGAGAGATATTAAATTCTTGATAATTGGTCACAATTTTAATTGACATACATTTCTGTTATATTTAGAGGTAAAAATAGTAGCAGTTGAAAGCACAAGTTTTGATGTCAAACAGTCCTGGATTTGAGGACCATTGTAACTGCTGCTAGCTAGCCACTGAATTATCTAAACTCTTTAAATTCAGTTTCTTCATCTCTATAGTAAGAATAATAATAATGTGTGCTTCATAACATTATTTGATAAGTGAGATAATAAGGAAAATTATTAAACCTAGTGCCCAAGAATTAAAAGAATGTATTTTCTTTTTTTGAAGTATAGCTGATTTACAATGTTGTGTTAGTTTCAAGTTTACAGCAGGAGCTATTTTATATTTTGTGGAATAGAGAACCTGGATTTTTATGTTTAGTTCTGTACTCACGTGGCACTTTCATTGTATGGTGTCTGATCAACCCATTGCCAGTGTCTTTCTCCCATTGCCAATGTCCTGTCTGACAGGCCCACATAATAAGCAAACTGAGTTTTCAGTTTCTGGGTGACGAAATCCTAAAGGAATAAAAGGAAGGAGTTATAGCCTTTAGAACAGTCAGGTTGAATTGAGTTACAAAAGCTTTACAGAGAAGAGAGAAAAAGGAAATTCAGAATGAACCACACAGAGGCCCTGCAGAGGCGCCTTGGGTTTTTTCTGTCAGAGCAGACTAGACTCAAAGATACCACTTGTGAGCCTGAGGTTGGTCTTAGTCTGTTCAGGCTGGATTGCTTATAAGTGACAGAAATTCGTTTCTCACAGGTCTGAAAGCTAGATAGAAACCCCAGCTCAGGGCACCACATGGTAAGATGGTGATTCCTAGCTGGTATTTTCTCACTGTGTGCTTTCACGCATGTAGGAGGAAAAGTTGCTCTGTAAAATCTCTTTTTTAAAAACATTAATCCCATCCACAGAGGCTTCACTCTCATGACCCATGCAGCTCCCCAAATCCGTACATCCTAATATGATCATCTTTGGAGGTTAGAATTTCAACATATGGATTAGGGCGACAGGACACAAACATTCAGAACATAGCCATGTTCAGTACATATGGAGGCAATTTCTATTCATGATCATAATGCATTCTCATCTCAGACTCACTTCCCTTCATTTCTTCCCTAAGAGAGGGTATTCTTCAAAGTTGTACATGAGAAAAATTTTGCAAATTCAACAATTTTCCTTTTAACAACGTCAGATGGTTAGTGGTCATTTCTGATCATTGATTGTGACTATTCATGATTGAACTTCATTTCCCGGTTGGACTTAATTCCCCTTCCCTGTTATATAGTTAATAATTTATAAAACATTTATGTGTTTTATATTTCAACAATGATAATAAATAATATTTATTATTTGAAATAAATGAAATCATATTTCAGGCTGAAATATTTTCAGCCTTCCACTTAACCCCTATGTAGTATATTTTCAATGCCACAGTTTATTTGGGATAGAGGTTAGTTTTATAGTAGAAGAAAAAAGGCATTAAAAAAATAATAAAAAATTAAAGCATGTTAATTGTCATGTGTCTAATCAATCGCCAGCCCAGGATTGATGCTCGGGACTGGTGCAGCGAGATTTCCCGGGGCGGAGGGAGGAGGGAGGGGGGACCCGGAGGGGAAGCATATGTAAACCCATGGTGATATCATAACAATGTATGGCTAAAACAATAATTAAAAAAATAAAAAAATTAAAAAAAAATTAAAAAAAAATAAATTAAAAAAAAAATTTTTTTTAAAGGCATGGAATGTAAAATCTTAGGTAACCTTTTCTATTTATTTTCTTAAGCCTTCAGACACAGCACCAATATTCTAAGACAATAAAAATCTCCTTCTTAACTAAGAGAGATGTTAAAAAAAAAAAACAAGCAACAATCTTGACTCCGTTATCAATTAGAAACTAGTAATACCTACCTGCTCAGCTTCGGTGTTGATCACCAGCAGGTGAGCATTCATTCTCAAGCATTTCTTCTCACTATCATTCCAAGAATTATGTCCGGTAGAAATAAAGTAGCAGTTAGAACTAAATGGCCCCCAACTCTTTGGGCAGCAGCTCCAGTCTTTCCCTGTATTGAGAAGAAGGCTCTATCAGTGCAACATAATAAAAATAAAAAGTTCAGGACCAGAGGAGACCATATGGAAAACAGGACTCTTGTCAGGAGTCAAAGAAGTCAAGTCTGCCTACATCAAACAGTAAAAAGCTAGGACCCCCTTTCCTTTGCCTGCATGGTATCTGGAAAAATCAGCTAAAACAGAAGTTTAAAGAAAATCCTCAGAACATACACACAGAATTACCCAGGTTTCAATGGAAAATTACTTATAACACCATGAACCACAAAGTTCTCAAAACTTAGCTTAAAAAAATACATATATATGCCAATACCAAGATAAGAGAAATACTGAAGTTATCCGGCAAAGATTTTTAAAAAGCCGTGGAAAGATGCTTCAATAAATAAGTACAAATGTTTGAACCATATGAAAAAATAGGAAGCCTCAGCAGAGAAATAAATAATTCAGGAAACAAATTAAAGATATAAAAGAGAATCAAGTGGAATAGTTGGAAAACATAATAACCAAATTAAAAGCATAGTAGATGGGCTCAACAGCAGAATAAAGAAGACAGAGAAATCAGTGAATTAAAAGATAGAATAATAGAAATTACTCAACTGAGAAAGTAATTCTAACAAGTGAAAAGCTGAACAAACTGAAAACCAGCAACTTTTCATACACAGAGCAAACCAGCGCCCCCAGATCTGGAGAGACACAAAAGCAATACAGAGAATCACAATATATTGGAGCAGAAACCTCTTTGAGAGCCAGTCCCAAGGTAGAGAAACCAGAACTGTAATTGTGGAATTGCTGGAAGCACAGTGTGAACAACTCTAAGAGATCAAAAGTCCAGGGTGACCAGGCAATGTAGAGGCATCAACACTTCCTTGAGTTTTACATCCTGGAGTTCCACAAGGTTGTTGTTGTCATTGACTGAACTGCTGTTGCACAGTCTCCTGCACTGGCAGGCGGATTCTTTACCACTGAGCCACCAGGGAAGCCCTGACACTATTGATACTGCGTATTAAATAGATAACAAATAAGAACCTACTGTACAACACAGGGAACTCTACTTAATGCACTCAGGTGTTATGAATGAGAGAGAAACCCAAGAGGGTAGAGTATTTATGTATGTATGGCTGACTCATTTTGCTAAGCAGTAGAAGCTAACACAACATTTTAAAGCAACTACAATGCAATAAAAATTAGTTTCAAAAAGAAAAAAATATTTCAAGATGCCTGCAACTGCAACGTAATCTGTAAATGACTGTGATTTCTGTTGGTGAGACACACACTATCATGATTTGTTGCTTCCATTCATAATTTCCAGAGAGCAGTGGCATCTGCCAGGAGCTTGTTATGAACACAAACTTGAGATGGGCTTGTCTGTGCTCAGGAGAGCAGCTAGAGCCATCCCCTCCCCATCACCAGGCAGAACCAGTTTTTCAATCAGAAATATATATATATCAGCAGACTTCAGAGCAAAGAAAGATTTCAGAGTTAAGATGGACATCAGTTCAGTTCAGTTCAGTCGCTCAGTCGTGTCCAACTTTTTGCGACCCCATGAACCACAGCATGCCAGGCCTCCCTGTCCATCACCAACTCCCAGAGTCCACCCAAACCCATGGCCATCAAGTGGATGATGCCATCCAGCCATCTCATCCTCTGTCGTCCCCTTCTCCTCCTGCCCTCAATCTTTCAAAGCATCAGAGTTTTTTCCAATGAGTCAGCTCTTCACATCAGGTGACCAAAGTATTGGAATTTTAGCTTCAACATCAGTCCTTCCAATGAACACCTGATCTCCTTTAGGATGGACTAGTTGGATCTTCTGGCAGTCCAAGGGACTCTCAAGAGTCTTCTCCAACACCACAGTTCAGAAGCATCAATTCTTCTGCATTCAACTTTCTTTATAGTTCAACTCTCACATCCATACATGACCACTGGAAAAAACATAGCCTTGACAATATGGACTTTTGTTGGCAATGTAATGTTTCTGCTTTTTAATATTCTATCCAGGTTGGTCATAACTTTCCTTCCAAGGAGTAAGCATCTTTTAATTTCATGGCTGCAATCACCATCTGCAGTGATTTTGGAGCCCAGAAAAATAAAGTCAGCCACTGTTTCCATTGTTTCCCCATCTATCTGCCATGAAGTGATGGGACCATATGCCATGATCTTAGTTTTCTGAATGTTGATCTTTAAGCCAACTTTTTCACTCTCCTCTTTCACTTTCATCAAGAGGCTCTTTAGTTCTTCTTCCCTTTCTGCCATAAGGGTGGTGTCATCTGCATATCTGAGGTTATTGATAGTTCTCACAGCAATCTTGATTCCAGCTTGTGCTTCCTCCAGCCCAGCATTTCTCATGATGTACTCTGCATATAAGTTAAATAAGCAGGGTGACAATATACAGCCTTGATGTACTCCTTTTCTTTTTCTGTTGTTCCATGTCCAGTTCTAACTGCTGCTTCCTGACCTGCATACAGGTTTCTCAAGAGGCACGTCAGATGGTCTCATATGCCCATCGCTTTAAGAATTTTCCACAGTTTATTGTGATCCACTATGCTTTGGCATAGTCAATAAAGCAGAAATAGATGTTTTTCTGGAACTCTCTTACTTTTTCAATGATTCATCGAATGTTGGCAATTTGATCTCTGGTTCCTCTGCCTTTTCTAAATCCAGCTTGAAGATCTGGAAGTTCACGGTTCATGTATTGCTGAAGCCTGGCTTGGAGAATTTTAAGCACTACTTTACTAGCATGTGAGATGAGTGTAATTGTGTGGTAGATTGAGCATTCTTTGGCATTGCCTTTCTTTGGGATTGGAATAAAAACTGACCTTTTCTAGTCCTGTGGCCATTGCTGAGTTTTCTATATTTGCTGGCATATTGAGTGTAGCACTTTCACAATATCATCTTTCAGGATTTGAAATAGCTCAACTGGAATTCCATCACCTCCACTAGCCTTGTTCATAGTGAGGCTTCCTAAGGCCCACTTGACTTCACATTCCAAAATGTCTAGCTCTAGGTGAGTGATCATACCATTGTGATTAACTGGGTCATGAAAATCTTTTTTGTACAATTCTGTGTATTTTTGCCACCTCTTCTTAATATCTTCTGCTTCTGTTAGGTCCCTCCCATTTCTGTCCTTTATTGTGCCCATCTTTGCATGAAATGTTCCCTTGGTATCTCTAATTTTCTTGAAGAGATTTCTAGTCTTTCCCCTTCTATTGTTTTTCCTCTATTTCTTTGCATTGATTGCTGAGGAAGGCTTTCTTATCTCACCTTGCTATTGTTTGGAACTCTGCATTCAAATGGGTATATCTTTCCTTTTCTCCTTTGCTTTTCGCTTCCCGTCTTTTCACAGCTATTTGTAAGGCCTCCTCAGATAGCCATTTTGCTTTTTTGTATTTCTTTTTCTTGGGGATGGTCTTGATTCCTTTCTCTTGTACAATGTCACAAACCTCCATCCATAGTTCATCAGGCACTCTGTCTATCAGATCTAGTCCCTTAAATCTCTTTCTCACTTCCACTGTATAGTCATAAGGGATTTGATTTAGGTAATACCTGAATAGTCTAGTGATTTTCTCCACTTTCTTCAATTTCATCTGAATTTGGCAGTAAGGAGTTCATGATCTGAACAACAGTCAACTCCCAGTCTTGTTTTTGCTGACTGTATAGAGCTTCTCCATCTTTGGCTGCAAAGAATATAATCAATCTGATTTCAGAATTGACCATCTGGTGATGTCCATGTGTAGTGTCTTCTCTTGAGTTGTTGGAAGAGGGTGTTTGGACATAGCACAATGATAAAGGGACTTTTTTCTTGCTCAGTTCTCCAAGAACATGTTATTGCTGTTGTTTTTGTTGTTGTTCAGTCACCAAGCCATGGCTCTTTGCAGTAGCATGGTCTGTAGCACGCCAGGCTCCTCCATCCATGGGGTTCTCCAGGTGAGAATACAGGAGCGGGTTGCCATTTCCTTCTCCAGGTGATCTTCCTGAGCCAGGGATCAAACCCAAATCTCTTGTATTGGCAGGCAAATTCTGTACCACTGAGCTACCAGGGAAACCCCCCAGGAAACCATAATGATCCTTAAACTGTATGTATCTAACAACAGACCATTAAAAAGTGAAGCAAAACCACAGAACTGCTAACAGAATTAAGGTTTGAGTTAAAAAAAAATTTAAAGCTGAGTATTTTATGTATTCTCCAAAAAATGTTTTATGCACATACAATACGATTTCTTAAAACATATATGAATTAAATCTCTCTTGACCAAATAAGGTTTAACTGGTATGTGAGTAAAAGAGCAAGCAAGCACACAAAGTTCAGAAAGAAGCAAAGACTGAAGAAACTGAAAAGCAATGTAATCTTTTTCATAATTAAGACTATTTCCTTGCACAAATGAATTAAAGATATGCATATTATAAAAAATTTTAGGCCCTAAATATTTATATACTTAAAACTTAAAATGATCCTAAGACTCAACTTCTTAGTATAATTCACATATTGGAAATACTGACCTAGGACACAGTGCTGTCAATAACTGAATCATAGGTACATTAATTTTTACCTTCTCGGGTCGAATTTTCTTTCACACATTGCAATTCTGTGTGAGTGAGTTCTCTTGTAGCCTTTTCTTCTTTATGATCAGAACATTTTTGAAAAAAAACTGAAAAAGAGAATAAGATCATTCATTTTCCTGGTAGCATTATAGCTTCACTCTTTTTTCTAATAGTATAAACATTTTAATTAAAAGAAAGAAGTTGTCTGAATAGAGAAACAAGACTCAAATATGTGCTCAATTCTATGCTTATAAGAAATTAACTTCAGACTTAAACACCGCATGAAAGTAAAGAAGGCTATAGTAGCTATATTAATGTCAGATAAATCAGATGTCTAGATAAAACATAATATTTTTTTAGATATTTATTTTATATTAGTGTAGAGTTGATTATGGAGAAGGCAATGGCAACTCACTCCAGTACTCTTGCCTGGAAAATCCCATGGATGGAGGAGCCTGGTAGGCTGCAGACCATGAGGTTCCTAAGAGTCGGACATGACTGAGTGACTTCACTTTCACTTTTCACTTTCATGCATTGGAGAAGGAAATGGCAACCTACTTCAGTGTTCTTGCCTGGAGAATCCCAGGGATGGGGGAGTCTCGTGGGCTTCCATCTATGGAGTCACACAGAGTCGGACATGACTGAAGTGACTTAGCAGCAGCAAAGTTGATTAACAATCTTATGTTAGTTTTAGATGTACAGCAAAGTGACTCAGTTATACAGACACATACCTATTCTTTTCAAATTCTTTTCTCATTTAGTTTATTATAGAATATTGAGCAGAGTTCCCTGTCCTCTACAGTACTGTCCTTGTTGATTATCCATTTTAAATACAGAGTAACTTTCCAATTGGCTTTTATTCCTCAGCAGGCCAACACACAGATCTAAATATTCATCAAGCCCCCACCTCCTTGATTCTACCTCCTCATTATCATTCAAAGGTATTCCCCTTCTCCTTCTTCACTAACTTAAATCAGATTCTCACTATTTCTCAATTGGACAATGAACTGTCTTTCTGATTATTCTCTTTGCTTTCAGTTCTCTCCTCATATATCCATTTTACACATCTCCACCAAAAACGTATTCCTATAAATCACATTTAGTTATATCACTTCCTTGCTTAAAATTCTGTAATGGTTCTCCACGACTGTGACACATTGCAAAAATGGCCACAATTTTCAACTCTCCCTGTACCCACAACCTTTTGCAATATAACTTCTTAGTTTTTCCTGCCAACAAGTGGGGTCTGTTTATTCACCACTTGAAACTGGACTGACTCTAAGACTTCCTTCAGCCAACAAAATGTACAGAATCAACTCTGTTGTTGTTTAGTTGCTAAGTCATGTCCAGTCCATTGTGACCCCATGGACTGTAGCACGCCAGGCTCCCCTGTTCTTCACTATCTCCTGGAGTTTGCTCAAATTCATGTCCATTGAGTCAGTGATGCTATCTAACCAGCTCATCCTCTGCCTTCTTCTTCTCCTTTTGCCTTCAATCTTTCCCAGCATCAGAGTCTTTTCCAATGTGTTGATTCTTTGCATCATGGCCAGAGTATTGGAGCTTCAGCTTCAGCATGAATCCTTCCAGTGAATATTCAGGGTTGATTTCCTTTAGGATTGTTTCAAGAGGCTTTGCTCACAGCTGCTCTCACTCTGCCAGCCTACATGTTGCCATATGAACAAGCTCAAGCTCGCCTGATGAATTATAAAGAAGTGAAACCAATTTGTCCACATCATTCCAGTTTACATCCTCTTCCTCAGAAACTGGGCAACCTGCAGCTGGTACTTGACTATGTAGGCATGAAAGACTTTAACCAGGACCAGTGAAATGTTTTAGCTGAAAAAGGAACGCAGATGTATAGAACAGATTCGTGGACTCTGTGGAAGAGGGCAAGGGTGGGATGATATGGGAGAATGGTATTGAAACATGTTAATTATCATGTGTGAAATCAATTGCCAGCCCAGGGTTGATGCTCGGGGCTGGTGCACCGAGATGTCCCAGGGGGAGGGAATCGGGAGGGAGGGGGGTTCTGGAGGGGGAGCATATGTAAACCCATGGTGGTGTCATGTCATTGTATGGCAAAACCAACACAATAAAAAAAAAAGACAAACATTTCAATAAAAAGAATGCATTGGTTAACTCAAAAAAAAAGAAATGTTTTAGCTGAGCCCAATTCAAACTGATGAACCACAGAATCATGAGCTAAAAACAGTTGCTGTTTTAATCCACTAAGTTTTAGACTGGTTTATTAAACAACAGAAAATAACTGATAAAATAATCTGCAGGGTGACAGGGGGAAACCCACTCTTTAGAATTTTACAGGACACTCTTCATGATCTGAATCATGCTTGTTTCTCTCATCTGTAACCTCACAGTTCACTTAGCACAAAATGTCACAGTCATTTAACACATTTCTCCAAATTTTGTCAAGCTTTCTCACATCTATCATGCTTGGTCCACACAGGTATAGATGTCACCTCCTCCAGGAAGTCTATCTCAGCTTCCTGTGCTTCCTACAGAACATTTACCAGATGTTGTTATAAACACTGGTTCATTCAACCAGTGGCCATAAGCCTCTGAACTTCTCAAAACCAAGGGTTACAACTCTGCTATCTCTGTCTGGCACAATGCCTGACATAGACTATATGGCCACTGTTGCTTATTGAATGACCAAATGGATGAATAAAGTATCTACCCAAACTTATACTAGTTTTATGATTTTAAAAAACTTGAGGAATTCTTGATAGGCAGAAATCTACTCATTTGTCAAATGGATTTTAAGAGCTCATGCAGTCTTGTGGAAGGCAAAAATAATTAAGATGAAAATTCAGTAGAATTTTTTCCTGGGAGATTTCTTCCCATTTCCTTCTTGCCCATCTGCTCATCCCAAAATACATGTCTATGCCCTCAACACGCATAGCCTTATAAACACTACTAAGAAAACACAGATTTGGTCTCACATAAACAACTGTCTAGTGTAGAAATGGTGCCCTATAGATTTCATTCTACAACAGAAACATGTACACATATATGCTCTTCTTTCAATTTCTCTAAAGAGAGGGAATGCCACTAATTCTATAGAAGAGTGACTAAATGCAAATAAAGAACCAAGCTCATAATGAATTCCCACTATCTATGTCTTCCCCCAGAGAAGACTTCTTTCCCAGATTTCTGAATAAACTCATAGTTTATTGGTTTATTTGATGCCATCTCTTCATGTCAGGCAGACATTTCTTATAGATCCATCTGGATACTTACAGATAAAAGCAATCAAAAATGAGATTGCCAATAGTAGCAGAAGTATCAGCAATGAGGTAAGAAGTAGCTTGGAAAAACCATGGCCACTTTGGTGAAGGTTGGTCTCTTTGGGAGCTGAAGAAGGAATCAAATTAATCAAATTATTATTATCAAGAATAATAAATTCTGACCCTGACTTTCTCTTGTTCCTTCTCTTCCTCCTCTCCCTTTTCTTGTATGATACACTATTACTATTACATGACATTATTTCAAATATGAAGCTACAAAGGCAATAGTAACATTCATTGTAGGAACTCCAGAAAATACATGAAAGCACAAATTCCTATCATTGAGGATGAAAGTGAAAGTGTTACTCACTCAATCGTGTCCAGCTCTTTGCAACCCCATGGGCTATATCCTGCCAGGCTTCTCTGTCCCTGGAATTCTCCAGGCAAGAATACTGGAGTGGGTAGCCATTCCCTTCTCCAAGAGATCTTCCTGACCCAGGATGAAACCTGGGTCTCCTGCATTGCAGGCAGATTCTTTACTGTCTGAGCCACCAGGGAAACCCATTAGGGATAACTTAATATTTTGGTATACATTCTTCCAGCAATTTTTTAAGTGTATATACATGCATGCACATTTGCCACATGACTGACATACCATGTATATTGGGTTCTGACTTATTGTTTTCTTGTATACTATATCACCATATTTTCTTTTTTAACCCACTGTATTATGGTTGCATATTATTTCATTATATATTTAAATAATCTTCCAGATTATTTCTAACTTGAACTACTTCACATAATGCCATAGCAGATAACTCTTTATAGTCGTCCCTCATCACATCCTTAAAATAAAATCAGACTGTTTTATTAAATTTATTAATTTATTTTTAATTGGAGAATGATTGCTTTACAATACTGTGTTGGCTTCTGCCATATAAACACCCCATTGTTCATCACAGCACTATTTACAATAGCTAGGACATGGAAGCAACCCAGATGTCTATCAACAAATGAATAGATGAAGAAGTTGTGGTACATATAACAACGGAATATTACTCAGCCAGACTGATTTTTAACTTTATTTTTTATGGAAGTATAGCTGAGTTACAATGTTGTGTTTAAAAATCAGACATTTTTAGTCACCATTTAATGGTTGAGAATTATCTTATGAAGTGTCTATTGATGGGTGAATGGATAAAGAAAATGTGACAACTGTATGGAATGGGTATTATTCACCTATAAAAAATAAGGAAATCTTGCTTTCAGGATGGACCTTGAGGGCATTATGCTAAGTGAAATAAGTAAGAAAGACAAATACCATCTGATCTCATTTTTCTGTGTAATCTTTAAAAGATAATAATAACTCATAGATACAGAGAACAGAATGGTGGTTGCCAGAGGTAAGGGGTGATGAGGTGAGCAAAATGGGTGAAGGGGGTCAGAGGTACAAACTTTCAGTTACAAAAAAAAGTAAGTTCTGGGATATAAGGTACAGTATAATGACTATAATTAATAATACTATAGGTTATAATATACATATATAAAATACTGCATATTTGAAGGTTGCTTAGAGTACATATTAAAAGACTTCATCACAAGGAAAAAAACTGTGAAACTATGTATGGTGACAGATGTTAACTAGACACTGTGGTGATCATTTTGCAATATACATAAAAATCGAACCATTGTTCTTATATATCTGAAACTAATATAATTTTGTCCGTCATCTCCCAATTGAAAAAAAATTATTTTCTCAAAGTTATAATATATTGTCAAGTGGGGGTAAAACCTGCAATAATGTATACTATGATCTAATTTTTAAAAAACACATATGCACATTGATGTATATTTATATTTGGAAGGATGTACACAAAATGTAAATTAGAGTTATCTCTAGATAGTAAGAATAAATGCAGCAATTTAAATTTGTGTGTGGACCTAGAGACTGTCAAACAGAGTGAAATAAGTCAGAGAGAGAAAAACGAGTATTATATATTAATGCATATATGTGAAATCTAGAAAAATGGTACAGATGGACCTATTTGCAAAGCAGAAGTAGAGACACTGATGTAGAGAACAAATGTACAGACACCAAGGCAGGGAAAAAAGGATGAATTTTTCCCAAGGATGAATTCAGAGATTGGAACTGACATATACACTCTACTATGTATAAAACATATAATTAATGAGAACATATTGTGTAGCACAGGGAACCCTACTCAGTACTCTGTAATGACCTATATGGGAAAAGAATCTAAAAGAGTGGATATATGTACATGTGTAACTGATTCACTTTGCTGTACAGCAGAAACAGAACACTGTAAAACAACTAAACTAATAAAAATTTTTAAAATAAATAAATGTGTGTGTACCCCTGGTTTTTTAATTTTTTCTATAATGAACATTGCAGCATATACAAAGTTATATGAATTTTTTTAATTTGTATTTATTTTTTAAAGGTTATCAAGTATATTTTTCACAAGTATATTTTCTACAATAAACTGTGGAAAATTCTTAAGGAGATGGGAATACCAGACCACCTGACCTGCCTCTTGAGAAATCTGTATGCAGGTCAGGAAGCAATTGTCAGAACTGGACATGGAATAAGAGACTGGTTCCAGATAGGAAAAGGAGTATGTCAAGGCTGTATATAGTCACTCTACTTATTTAACTTATATGCAGAGTACATTATGAGAAACACTGGGCTGGAGGAAGTACAAGCTGGGATAAAGATTGCCAGGAAAAATATCAATAACCACAGATATGCAGATGACACCACACTTATGGCAGAAAGTGAAGAAGAACTAGACTCTCTTGATGAAAGTGAAAGAGGAGAGTGAAAAAGTTGGCTTAAAGCTCAACCTTCAGAAAACTAAGATCATGGCATCTGGTCCCATCACTACATGGCAAATAGATGGGGAAACAGTGGCTGACTTTATTTTGGGGGGCTCTAAAATCACTGCAGATGGTGATTGCTGCTATTAAATTAAAAGACACTCCTTGGAAAGAAAGTTATAACCAACCTATACAGCATATTAAAAAGCAGAGACATTACTTTGCCAACTAAGTTCTGTCTAGTCAAGGCTATGGTTTTTCCAGTAGTCATGTATGGATGTGAGAGTTGGACTATAAAGAAAGCTGGGTGCAGAAGAATTGATGCTTTTGAACTGTAGTGTTGGAGAAGACTCTTGAGAGTCCCTTGGACTGCAAGAAGATCCAACCAGTCCATCCTAAAGGAGATCAGTCCTGGGTGTTCATTGGAAGGACTGAAGTTGAAGCTGAAACTCCAATATTTTGGCCACCTGATGCAAAGAGATGACTCACTGGAAAAGACCCTGATGCTGGTAAAGATTGGGGGCAGGAGGAGAAGGGGACAACAGAGGATGAGATGGTTGGATGGCATCACCGACTCAATGGACACGGGTTTGAGTGGACTCTGGGAGTTGGTGATGGACAGAGAGGCCTGGCATGCTGCAATTCATGGGGTTGCAAAGAGTCGGACACTACTGAGTGACTGAACTGAACTGAATCAAGTATTTATTTATTTATTTAGGCTGTGCCAAGTGGCATGAGGGATCTTAATTCCCTGACCAGGGATTGAACTTGTGCATTGGGAGTACAGAATCTTAAGTACTGAGCCACCAGGGAAGTCCCTATAAATTTTCTAAGGGGGAAAAAACAGTTTCCTGAGCATTTGCCATGTTTCCACAGAAGAATTTTGGGAAATATAAGCAACCATAACTTCCCTCTCACAGCTTCTCACAGTCTCCACGTTTTTTTTCCTCTTTTGTTCTGTATCTGAGATATCATACATGCAACCCAAATGACCTTTTATTTACTTCCAAACCTCATTGAATCCATCTCAGATACGTGCCCAATGGATTTTCTGATTGCAGAGCAACCACCCTCAAAATATAAGAAACTTTCTGTATAAGACTTTCTAGGCTTTCATCTGCAATGGTCTTTATTTCATGTTAGTCTGATACTAACCAATACACTCAAACACTCCGCACTCAAACTCTTCTCCCGTACTGATCAAGAAACAAACCCCATCAATTCATCATTAGCCCCTGTATCTGGACTGCTGGTTTCAAGACCTAAACCCACTCTCTACACTGCAGTCTTAGTTCACCTCAGAAAGCACACAAGACTTCTCAGCTTCATTAGCACTCTCCTTAACTCAGGACCGAGCTGGATTTCTCACATCTCAGTTTTATCATGGCACACCTGTACCATCCCTTAATGCTTGTTTTCAGGCAACTCGATCTGAGAGTCCTGTGTTTCCCACAACATTCCCTAGGCTTTATTTATAGTATTCTCTCTTCACCCTTCATCCCACCATTCACTCCGACCACCGGAAAGCGAGTCTTACCTGCAGGAGGCTCTGATTTGGTGCCTGAGGACTCAGGTTTATTAAACTTCACTTCAGCATAAGTGACCTCTGAAGTCATGCTGAGATCTTGTGTTCTTGTCAAAGAATCCTGTCCGTCTCTTCCTTAAAACCACTTAAAATGAAACGCAAGCACGGTGGTAACTTCTCATACATCCTATCACACAACTAGCTGAGAACAGAGACCCTAGGCAAACAAACAAACAAAAACCTTGAGAGGAATTTTATGAAAATTAAAAACCTCAGGGGCCCAAACCCCAAGACAGGCGCAGTGTTAATCATACCTTTAAACATTACACCAGCAAATAGCAATAGAAGTAGGAAGTCAAAGGGTAGGGGAAAGAAATAGGAAGGAAAGGAAAAGGGGAACAAAGCAGAGACATTCTCCCTGAGAACAGTGAACTTACCAGAAAGGATGAAATTAAAACATTTGTGAGCTCTACCTGCGAACATAATCATTTGTAGACCCACCAACCTGAGTATATACTTATTCATGTTTGCATTCTCCTCATTTTCTGGCGTTGATCAGGCAACTTTGGGGACTACATTCCAACTGACTAAACTACTTACTTGCCAGACTCCCCACTTCCAAAAGTCAGAGTCTTCTAATGCAATGGGAAATCAAAGTTTAGATTATATGCCTTCAGAAGCTGCTCTCCTGTGTTCTCTGCTCTTACCTGTTCTTGACTAAGTCCATCATGCCTCTGCCTTCATTCTGCCCAAGTGCCCCCAGCAGCTCCTGAGAGCAGCTCTCTACTAGATGCTAGAGGAGAAGGGTGTTCTCTCTTTCATCCCCAGGACACCACAACAAAAGGCTTATGGGTATACATGAGCCTTTAACAAATTAGGATAATTTAATGGATTCACAGTTTAGAACTAAGCACTACATATAAGCCAAAAGGAAAGAACCCCCAAAATTAAATCCTTCATGTAGAATCTTTTTGCAGACATGCTCCCAGGTCACACCCAAAATTCAGCTCTCTCCAAATGAGTCTTCCTTTTTTTTTTTCTTTTTCCAGCTTTTGGTGAACCACCCAGCTTACAGGATCTTAGTTCCCAAACCAGGGCCCAGCAGTGAAGTATGGATCCTAACCACTGGACTGCCAGGGAATTCCACTGATTCACCTTCTTTTATTCTTCCCACCTATTCCTCTCTCCCCTGCATCACACACACACACACACACACACACACACACACACAC